>PVKS010002898.1:0-111317 GCA_004027875.1 Aplodontia rufa | reverse complement strand
GAGCATTTTCTCGTATAGTTGTGGGCTTTCTGGACTTCCACTGGAGAGAAGTTTCTTTTGAGTTCTTTAGCCCATTTATTGATTGGATTATTTGTGAGTTTGGACTTTAGTTTCTTTAGTTCTCTGTATATTCTGGATATTAGTCCTCTGTCCGAGGTGTAGCAGGCAAAAATTTTCTCCCATTCTGTAGGTTCTCTCTTGATGCTCTTGACTAGATCTTTAGCTGTGCAGAAACTTCTTAGTTTAATTGCATCCCATTCATTTATTCTTGATTTTACAGCATGAGCCATAGGAGTTTTGTTAAAGGAGTAGCTGCAGACTCCTATAAGCTGTAGTGTTGACCCTACTCTTTTTCTAGTAAGCTTAAAGTTGTTAGCTTAATATCCAGGTCTTTGATCCACTTTGATTTAATTTTTGTGCAGGGCGAAAGATAAGGATCCAGGTTCAGTTGTCTACATATAGCTGTCCAGTTTGTCCAGCACCATTTGTTGAACAGGCTATCTTTCTTCCACACTATACTTTTGCCCCCTTTATCAAATATCAAATAGTTAAAGATATGGGGGTTTGTCTCAGGATCTTCTATTCGGTTCCACTGGTCTTTGGTTCTGTTTTGATACCAATACCATGCTGTTTTTGATTCTACAGCTCTGTAATATAATTTCAGGTCAGGAATTGAGATACCCCCTATTTCTTCCTTTCTATAGAGTAATGTTTTGGCTAGTCTGGGTCTCCTGTTATTACATACGAACATGAGAAAATATCTATATCTCTGAAGAATGCCATAGGTGTCTTGATGGGGATTGTATTGAATCTGTAAAGGGCTTTGGGTAGAATAGCCATCTTTATTATATTATAACCATGGTTATATTATAACCATGAGCATGGAATGTTTTTCCATCTACTCAGGTCTTCTGCAATTTCTTTTTTTGGTGTTTGATAGTTTTCTTTGAATAGGTCTTTAATATCCTTTGTAAGGTTAATGCCCAAGTATTTCATTCTTTTGGAAGTGATGGTGAATGGGAGAGATTTCCTGATTTCTTCTTCTGTGGATTTGTTGCTGGAGTAAAGAAATGCTAGTGATTTGCTGGAGTTGATCTTGTAGCCAGCTACTTTGCTAAAATCATGTATAAGCTCTAGGAGTTTTCTGGCTGATGTTATTGGGTCTTCTAGGTATAAAATCGTGTCGTCTGCAAATAGAGTAACTTAACTTCCTCTTTTCCTATACGAATACCTTTGATTTCCTTGTCTTGCCTGAGAGCTCTGGCAAAGGTTTCAAGGACTATATTGAACAAGAGTGGGGATAGCGGACAGCCTTGTCCCATACCTGAATTCAGTGGAAATGTTTTCAGTTTTTCTCTATTGAGGATAATGTCCAACAAAAATTTTAAGACATTTCAAAATGTGATTGCAGCTGAGTGTAGTGGCACATGTTTGTTGTCCCCTGTCCCTTGAAAGACTGAGGCAGGATGATCACTTCAGCCTGTGAGTTCGAGGCAGCATGAAAAACATAGTGAAAACCTGTCTCAAAAACAAACACAGGGCTGAAGCAGTGGCTTGAGGATTACAGTGCTTGCCAGCATGCTCGAAGACCCAGGTTCAAACCCCAGCACCACATACACAACTAAGTGTCAGAGCAATGAAAACCAGATGAAACACTAAATAAAATTGATTATCTCTTTCTCCCTCTCCCTCTCCTTTTATTTTTCTTAAACATACACACACACACAAACCCCAGAAGAAACAGAAGGTGATCATGTAAGAATAAGGTAGAAAAATTTGGAAAGTACAATCACAGGGTAGTAACCTCAGCAGATATTAATATATGCTTTAGCATTAACCTTCTCGCTGCATTTATAAACAAGTGAACTTGGGAAACAGAGTAGGTATTGGTAAAGAAAAAGTGTGCAGTTAGTATATTACAAGATTTTCATTAAGATTAGCAGACAAAGTATAAGGTATTCAAAACAGACAGTGGGGTATTTACATATTGATTTAGAAAAATAAGTTCAAAGTAGGACAGATAGCTAAATGTAAAACAATAATAAAACCCTCTAAAGTTGATTTATTTTTATTTTTTTAAAGTTGATATTTTTGTACATAGAAAAAGGCCCAACTCTATAAGATGCAAAACCCAAAATACATACAACAAATTCATAGATGTAAGTTAATACAACTTAAAGCCTCTTGTAAAAGATGAGTAATAGATCAGCAGAAAGCATTTTTCCAACATGAATAACAGGCAAATTTTATTATCCATAATATATAAAGAACACTTATGTATCAATAAGAAAAAGATAACCAAAATTTGTTAATTGGAAATTTATATAGACACAAATAATAGTTATGTTTCAAAAACATATGAGAATGCTTTATATGCATTTATGATTGTACAATAACTTAACTCCTTAAAAAACATTTAAAAAATGAGAAGTTGTTCAAACCTAGTACTAGTCAAGGAAATATAAATTAAAACAGCATTTTTTTGAGAGTGGGACAGTGAGAGAGAGAGAGAGAGAAAGAATCAATTTTATTTTTAGTTTTTCATGTGCCTTTCATTGCTCTAACACTTCATTGTGTAATGGTGCTGGGGTTTGAACCTGCGTATTTGCATATGCCAGGCAAGCGCCGAAACCGCTGAACCACCACTCCAGCCCCCAAAACAGCAACTTTGCAGAGATATTTTTTTCATCTATTATTTTTATAAAGTTTACAAAGTTTTGAGGTAACTGATAGTTTCATGAGCATATTGGAACACCTTTCATTCAGACAATATAGAATTATTAAGTTTTAACTGTTTATAACTCTTGGCCTTGCAATTCCATCTCTACAAATCTATTCTGCAGAAATATTCCCATGTAGGGGGCACGGGTGTAGCAGTGCATGTCTAGCAGATACAAGGTCCTGGATTTGATCTCTAGCACTAAAACCAAAGCAAGGGAGCAAACAAGCAAGCAAACAAAAACCCATGTGGACAAAACCTTAAATGCTTAAGGAGAATTATTGCATAGTAGGGAAAAGCTGGTCAGAACATAAAGGAGAAAAATTAAATAAATTATGATTCTCCCATCTATGAAAAATATTGCAAATCTTAAACATGATGAGATAGGCAGAGGAGCTGACAGAGTTGTAGCAACAAGGAGTCATAGGATAGTAGGTGCATTATGCTCACATAAATGGTAAATAATATGCAATTGTGCACAAAATAACTGGAAGGATATTGATTAATTTGACAAATATTTACTAAGCATCTACATGTACTATTGATTGTTCTAGGTGCTGAATTTATGGCTATGCCAAACAAGGCCGAAGACCACTATTAATTTCATTTACTTCTATGGTGTCGGCTGGGGAAATGAAGAGGGATTTTCATTGTTATTTTATGTGTTGTTCTATTTTTTTGACAATTTTTGGCCAGTATGCATTCATGAATAAGTTTTATGAATTTAAATTAAAGATTAAAAGAAAGAAAAAAGTAAACCACATGTAATCCTTGTTGATTTGAACTTTAGGATTCTATTGGCATGGAATTGGAATTAACTATTTAGATAATTTGTACTCATGTTTGTCAATTTATCAACCAGCACAGAATTTAAAAATGTTTATGCAAACCAAAATGCATAGACTTAAAATATAGCTTGTTTTCAGTATATGATGAAAAGAAATAACTTCAGATGCATCCAGAAATCACTCTACAGAAGGGCATCTGGCTGTTAGTAATTTTCAAAGAAATTCTCCATTTCCTTAGCTAGGGCATAAAAATGGCAAGTGAAGAATATTTTGTGGGTGATAGTTTAATTTGAGGAGGAAGATAGAGCTCACACAAGTAATTTGAAATAAATCATTTAAGCAGAAGCATATTCATTCAAAATAAGTAATTATACTCATGTTTACACAACATTTGTAATTTATCCGGTTTTCAGAATGATGTGCTCCATTACAGTACATAGAGGTAGCTTTATATCATATTATTACAGAATATGATATGAGAGGAAGGAGGAGCATTCCCCCTGCTCTTCTGTTTGACTCTGTAGTCATTATTAATATGGAATCTTAAGTAGGTCTAAATAACTATCAAGGAAAATTCTTTTCTTGTTCATATTGGATTTGAGGTGCTCGAGGAATATGGAGCCAATTTGGAGTGAGATTTAGAACTCAGTAAAGTAACCAAGATGTGACATAGCCATTGGACAGTCTCTAACACAGAGATGGTAGCAAGCTGTGGCCTGGACACAAATGCAATAGAGCCAAGAAAGGGAGCCTGTGATAAGCCGAAAAATTGTTGGAATCTTAGGAGACATCAAATCTTCCAGGGTGCCAGATGTGTTCCAGAGGCTCACACCTGTAATCCCAGAGGCTCGGGAGGCTAAAGCAGGAGGATTGCAAATTCAAAGCCAGCCTCAGCAATTTAGTAAGGCCTTAAGTGATGAAGTGAGACTCTGTCTCAACATAAAAGAATAATACTAATACTAATACTTATGCTAATACTAATAATAATACTAATAACAAAGGGCTGGGGAAGTGGTTCAGTGATTTGGCACCCCTGGATTCAATCCCAAGTACTAAAAAAAAAAAAAAAGAAAGAAAAAGTAGTTCCAGCGTGGTGGGAGGAAGAAACTCCAGTAAGAAAGACAGATTAAGGATCAGGATGCCAAAATCAAAGAAACTGAAGTGTTAAAAAATCAACATCATCCTGACTGCATTCCTCTTCAAGATCCTTTCCTTGACCTCAAAGTCATTACTTAAATATAAACAAGCTCAAAATACAACTGTGCCAATCGTAAAACGAGCTTCGACTCTTAGTTTACTGGGATATTTTATGATTTAGTGAATTACTTGGCCAGTTTGATTGCAACTGAGAATTTGAGGAGTTTCGTTCACTTGTTTGTGCAGTCGTTCGAGTGACCCACTTTTCTGCAATGTTCACTTTTATGGAGATGTGACATTTTGTACCTGTTATGTCTTCTGGCCAAATCTCTTCATTATATGTATGTCTTTAATTGGCACAGATTTATGATTTGTGGATTTCAAAATTGATTTGGATATCTGCTTTTTAAAGAAATTAATAATTTTACCTTTAAATACATTGCATGAAACAGGTGCTGTGACATCTGCTTGTAATCCCAGTTACTTGGGAGGCTGAGACATGAGGATAGCAGGTTTGAGGCCAGCCTGGGCAACTTAGCCAGACCCTGCCCTAAAGCAAAATATGAAAAGGGATGAGACTGGCTCAGTGGTAAAATGCCCCACTGTTGGATCCTCATTACCGTAAACAACAACAAAAAAATCAAAATAAAATAATGTTTACATTGAGGATATTAAATCAATAAATGCACTAATACTTCTGATGCATTGTTCTGGTTTTATAGTTGAAAAGATTTATAAATGTATATTCAGATAGACATCAGGTTAACTATATTAGTGTTTTTGGAATTATTCAGTTTTTTAAAAATAAGACATTTTTTCAGTGGGTTAGATAATACTTTTTCTGGGTGATTATGTGGTTTCAACAAGACTGATCAAATTAATCAAATGCCAAGTTTATGCTTCTCCTGCATGCTACATAGATTCAGTTGGTCTAAAAATGTTTGGTTGAATTTACACAAGTTTAGCAATGTATGCATTAAAGCTGCATTTCCCCAGAATAAAGAGCTGATTTCTCAGACCCTAAAACACACCAGGAGTTAAATACCACTTATTCAGTCAAATAAGAGGTATTTTTGAAGCATTACAAAAGGAAAGAATAGACAAATATTATGGTCCAGTGACTCTGATAAATACGAATGATCCAAAACCTTCAACCCAGGAACCAAGTATAAGCAGTGCCCAGTCTCCCCTGAACTCCCTGGAGAAAAACTCATGGAAATAATTATAATGCTGGAGAAAAGCTTAGCAAATAAGAGTCTAGCTAGGCTCCCTGTATAATCTCTTACAATGAAAAAAAGAATTTGTAGCGCCTCACACATGGGGAAGGTGAGTGTTGGAAGTTCGGATTGCTTATCTGAACTCTCAAACCTTTGGCTGCATGCCCACCTCCAGGGCAGACCCTGTCATTTTTTTTTTTTTTGCATGAAATAGAATGTGGTGTTCTGAACCTAGGAGTCTATTTCTTCCCTAGATGCATGTGTACAATTCCTATTAATTTTAATGAGAATTATGTTTGCACACTGAGGCAGCATAAATCCCTTTGGGAGGAATCTTGCCCTTGGATGCATACTCCTAATTTCCATTAAAGGGACAAAACCCCAGGGGAACCATACATGGGCGCCTGAGGGCAAAATCTGACCCTCTGCATAAAAAACATTGCACAAATCACCAGGTCATCCTAGACTTGTAGATGCCAGAAATCTAAGAGGTAAGTGAGCATTTATTTTAGCCTGTATTCAGATAACGTGGGCTTCTCAGTTACATCTTTAACTCATGGTTCCCAGAAAGCAGAAGTAATACTAAACAAGGAAATCCCATCTTTCAGTTAGGACACTGCTGAAGAACAGTAATGCGCATAAGGTGAGCTGTATCATGTATTTTTAAAAAAGAACTAATACCACTGAAATGAAAGATACAATCAATGAAAACTGCTGATGAAGAAAGCGCCCTATCTTCCTACTGCTGCTTCCACCCGGGACATCAAAGATTATGGACAATTTAAGCCTTTTCATCAGTGAATCCTGTGTGAAAACTTTTTAAAGTGGCCCTAATATATAATGAATAATCTCAGGGCAGAGATCTGTTTGAAGGAGATATGATTGATGGTCTATCATTCCTAATTCACTGTTTATACTGGTAGCCAGCCTACTGGGAAAATACCTCATTCATCAGGGTATTAGTGAATTCAACAAACGTATGGCACCTTCATTTTAACAAACTAAAGGAGAAAAGCTAAATGGGGGAAATTGACAACCATCTCTGATTCTATGATAATGCAATTAGGCTGCTCCTCTCCAGAGCTTTTGCTAATTCACAAAACAGCTTCAGTCGGCAGGTCATAAATATATGATCATTTTTCACACTTTGAAAAGTAATGATGCCTTGACATGAATCAATAAATCTTAGTGAAGTCCTTTATACTTTTATGTTCAGCATGCTAGTCAGTTTTAAAACTCATGTGTATTAAATCTGACTTGCTATCCAGCCTGTGTTTACATAATCTAATTTAACAAAGTCTCAAATAAACGTGTAAATGAAGTGTTTATAGTAAGCACAAGGAAAGTTTCCCTTTCATTGAGAAAGTGTGATATGGTGCATCAAACTATTTTAATTTGCACCCTGAAATACCCATATTTGCAAATGTGCCACATACAGAGAGCTGTTGCTCCTAAAATTTGGTAGTTTCTATATTGAGCTTTTCATGTTATGCTCAATAGCTGAATAAAAAAAATTCTGCTACATATGACACAGTGTGTAATGCATTATTTATCTAAAATGGATCTGTTGCAAAACATCCAGAAAACATTAATATCTATCTCTCAGACCAGGGGGGGAAAAAGGAGTTTGCTCATCTTTCTAAAACAATTGCATAAAAACACATGGAGAACATATATACATGTATTAAGTAGCAAGTACACCCAGCAGTACAGCATTTTTCTAACAATCATAGTTCCACATGCTCAACAGGGAATAGGAAGATGGACAGGCTAATGAATACAGCAGGTAGCAGGCAGTTGAGGTTTGCTTAAGAATGAATTATCAAACAGCTACAAATTGCCAATTTAAAGACGTTATACTATACAGTATATAGCATTTTATTTTTTATTCCTGGAATGGTTGACAATTTTCCTGGATGAAAACTGAAATGATACTAAATCATAAATGTACCTGCTGTGCTGTCATTCCCATTAAACTCCCCCTTTGTTTTGTTATTCACTGTTCATGGTTGCAAAAAATGATGTGCTTTATAACAAGGGTGGACAAAGCAGCATTTTCAAAGACCTACATGACAATCTTTTTAAAAATTAAATATAAAACAATTGCCGCGTGGCTCATGTGTCTTTTTTTAGACATTTGTGTTTGGTGATGAAAATAAATATTGCATGGAAAATTATTTTGAAGTGTTTGCACTTTGTGCTTAATCTCCATTATTTGATATATGCTGTGATGAGTAATTGATATGATATACTATCTATAAATAGATTGTGTCTTCACAACACTACGTCAAGGGAGTGATGGCACATCGATTCCACTGATTGAAATTTCCACTTCGTCTTAAGCTCTGTAAATCTAGCCTTAAGCATACACATTCCCTACAGGCATGAAGATACCCAGCAGAAGGAGGTAAGGGTTAACGCACTGCAGGTTCTTAGTAACTTTAATTCTTCAAAACCAGATTATCAAATCATAAACCATCTCCTAAAGAAAGATTGGGAAAACCATTTTGAGAATGCCCTTGAAGTGCTCACAAAGGGACACGCATTACTACTTGTCAACTAATATTATGGAGGGATTTATGTTCTTAGATCAATGCACAACACACGGAGGACTTTTGCATTTCTCTTTCTTTCTTTCTTTCGTGTGTTTGCTTGTGGTACTGGGGACTGAACTCAGGGGTGCTCTAACTCTGAGCTATATGTCCCCAGCCTTTTTATTTTATTTTGAGACAGGGTCTCACTGAGCTGCCCAGGCTGCCCTTGAACTTGCAATCCTCTTGTCTCACTCTTCCACGTTGCTAGGGTTACAGGCAAGTGCCACCATGCCTGGCTTACATTTCCTATTACAGGGGATCCCGGTTGATTTCTAGGTAAAATACACAGTTCCCTTCAAAATAACCCCATTTCCTTCAAAACAGTCTGTGAAAAGTGATGTGAAAGTACCTCTAAAACTGTTGGACTAAATCCTGTGCCTTGCCCTCTAATTTTGGCCATGAATCTGTTGGAGGCCTGGCACCTATTTTATGAAGATTCTTAAAAGGAAAATATTTGGATTAATGATATAATTTAGTGACAATTTAGTGACAGTAGGTCTAACCTCAGCTGAGGGACAATAGCATTGAAAAAGTAAACCAGTGGGATAGACGAGCCAGTGGCTGCTGGAGCAGCAGCAGGGAGGCTGCAGGGGTCACTCTGATTGGCATTGTCACTTTCCCCATTCATCAAGAAAGGCCAGACTTCCAGAATCATTTACCAGATGGGGCAGCTCGTCAGTTTAAACACCTGATATGAAGCCATCCGTCATCTGATAACATGATCGTTGGGCTGCAGCTGGCTGGGTGCTCCACAGCCCGAGTGCACATGTGATGGACTCAAGCCAGGGAGGCAGGCTTTGCCGGGTTGCCCTCCCTTGATAGGATTTGCAGTCCTCCACTGGACCATGGAACAGGTGGAGGCTGAGAGAGAATGAAAAAATTACCATGTGTTGCAGGGATTAGAGCTTTACACACTTACCACTCCACTTGAATACCAATCAAACCAGACAACTGACCTTAAATCAGACCAACTTTAGGACTGGCCAAAGAACAGAGAATCAGAAGAAATGCAGGAAAAGCAAATATACCTGGTTTCCTACAGTAAGAACAACTCCATATTCGTAATGTACTTTTTTTTTTTTTTAACCAAAAGCTGGGCGATGTGATTTTTCTCTAAAATCTAACTTTCTATTTTTTTTCTTTAAAAAAAATACGCAAAGCATCTTGAGTATTTTTGAAAGAGAGAGGGAAAAAGAGTAATCTCTAGGGAATCATCACAAATCCTGTTATTTTATGCTCATGATGGAGAAAAACTAATGCAACAAAGAGAATCAGACAAAGAGACAAATTATGCGCACTTAAACTAAAAGTGTTTATTGCCATGTGAAATATAATTATGCTGATTTAAAATCTTCACAGCTCATACAATCTAGAGCTTATTGGAATAAGGGCTAACCTTTCATAGGAGAGCGAGGCTTTTGCTGAATTCCACGGTAGCACGGAAAATAGGGCTGTGCTAAAGGGTGGCCTCAATTCTCACACTGGTGGACCGTTGTGTGAAACCAACCTTTTATTGGTTGAAATTAAAATCCCTCAGTTGGAGAGTCTGTAACTGAGATAACAAGTTAACTAGTCAAGACTTAATCCTCTTATGTCCTTAGTGGAATAACATAAAGAAGTTTATTCTGCGTAGCATATGACACTCCTTATTGTCATCCTTCCTGGAGAGGGTCTGTTCCAGGGTATTTGCTGTTCTTTTCCAACATCCAGCAAGCTCATTCCATTTCTCATTCTCTGTCTCAGATGAATGGCTTGGTATTTCCGCCTCTAGCGTTTCCAGAAAGGCTGTTCATGATATGCAGCTACGTGAAGATGGACCCATTCGAGCAGCAGATCCCACATCTACTATCCAGTTTCTTCCCTTCATTTTTGCTTCTTGGGTTGCTACATCTAGACCCTGGGGATACGTATGGTACTACCTGTCTGCTTTTACTTAGATGGGAACTTGACATATGTCATATGTGTGTGTGTACGATAAAGCAAAATAGAAGAGTGACTCCTACCTCCTATGTTGGTGAGCAGATTAGAAACAAGCAAAATGGAGCTAGTGAACACACACAGACCCTCACAACTACCACCACTACATTACACTACACCACACCACGTGTACATGTGAAAGCATTTGAGATAACTGGAGAATCCAGTGGCTTCTCACAATGACAAGCTCCTGTATACATTTAATAGCAATTTTAACCAGAAGAAAAAGTGTACATAGCGGCAAATATAAAGGAAGAATAATTAGGCTGAGAGCAAACCTCTTCTCCAAAATAGCATATAGCAGAGATGCATCAATATAATCAGTTAAAGGAAAATAGATGCAACATAGAATATTTTTTTTTAAAGAGTGAGAAGAGAGAGAGAGGGAAAGACAAAATGAATTTTATTTAGTTTTATATGTGGCTCTCGTTCTGACACTTCGTTTTGTGTGTGGTGCTGGGGTTAGAACCTGTATCCTTGAATATGCCAGGAAAGTGCTATAACCGTGTAGCCACCGCTCTAGCCCCCAACCTAGAATTTTATGCCAATTAAATAATCTCTTAGTGCTGAGGTGAACATCATGACACTTCAGACAGAGGATAAGAGATTTCAACAATCAGACACTAAAAGGGAAGGGATGGAATACATACAAAATTAGTGAGCAAATGAGTAAATTCAGTATAAAATATTTTGTGTGTGACAAACAAAAGTAGGGGAATTCATTGGATAACTAGAAATAGTGATAGGATTTGTGAGCTAAGAGAATAGAACTCTTTAATAATTGTATAATCTAGAAAAAATTCCATAGCCTTCAGGTGTGTTGGATGTACATGGCTCGAAGCTGAGTTCTTATCGGTGAATTGTCCCTTCATCCAAGGTCTTGCTTCCTTCCTGGGAGCAGCCTATGTCCAATAACTGGCCAATGTGGGAATATAAAAGCCTGAATTTTTTGCCTCACAATTTGACAGTTCTAAATTGTCATTCGAACTCCACAACATCTTATGTTTTCTGCGGAGGTAAATGCGGCAACTACATTTTGGCTTCTTCTTCTTCCAGTGCTGTCTGCTCTCTTCCAACAGCACTTCCCAAAAACACCCAGTGTGGAAATCTCTGCTTCAGAGACGCAGACTTAGGACTGGGACAATTGAGAACTGCAGGTATTTCTAGGAAGAAGACTCTGAAATGGGATATCAGGGCTGAGTCACACACCGCCAGCTGGCGGTGCAGGCAGAACACTAATAACTGCTGGAATTACGCGGGAGTAAAGGCGTTAAACTTCATTAGTGCTGGCCAGTGGAAGAGAGTGCGCTGACAAGGATAATGTCTCACAATTGAGAGATTTCAAGGAATCAGGAAATATGTGCACTGTGGAATCGACTGGCTTTTACCATCAGCAAACAGGAAACCCAATGCTTGGAAGGTCTCTTTGTGTTCTGGAGAAAGCATATTGCTCATTTCAGAATATCACTCTGACTCATTTACCAAGTAGGAACCAGAGCCAGAAAGAGTTCTGTAGTAGGTCCAGGATGGAGGGCAAGTGGTCTTGTCACTTGGGTCACACGATCTTGTTGGTCCAATGACTTTAAAGATATATGTGGTGAGAAAAAGACTAGAATTTAGGACAAGTTCAAGTTCAAATATGAGGATTACAAATTAGACTTTGAGGGTTTCAGAGGCAGGCCATGCCCTCTGCTGCAGAGAACCTCACTCCACTATGGAAAGAAACTGCCTCTGGCCTAATAGTAGATCCTTATGGAAAGGAAGCATCCCAGAGACTCAAATAGCCATGTGATCAGAGATGATCTTCATTAGCTTTGTTCCGTCAAACAATCACATTGCAATGTTGGAAAGGCACAGTGCAATCCATTAATAATGTGGAAGTGGCTGGGCACAGCAACGCAGGCCTGTAATCCCAGTGACTTGGGAGCCTGAGGTAGAAGGATCACAAGTTCAAGGCCAGCTTCAGCAACTCAGAGTGACCCTGTCTAAAAAAATAAAAAGTAAAAAGGACTGAGAATGTAGCTGGTAGAGTTCCTCTGGGTTTCATTCCCAGTACTGCAGAACAAAACAAAACAATAAAAATGTGGAAGTAGAATCAGGCAAGAATGGCTTCAGAAATTCCAAGAAACTTTTAGAAGCAAATTGGCAAACCTCCATGTTACCCACTATGTGTGGCTACACAGAGATTTTCTTATTACCAGATAAGGAAGGAAGAGAAATGTTAAATATGATTGATGGATGAGTTGTCTTGCTATGTGCATTAAACATGAAAGTGGATTGTTCAGGGGCGGTCCTGCAAGAGTTGCATGGAGAAATCCTCCCAGGGGTAAGAGCTTTGTGTGGTGCACCTGGGAATCTGTTTCATGTGGAAGGTGAAGAAGTCCAGTGAAGGGTTACATGAACTCTTGGTCAGTGATAATAACTTGGCTGTTGGTCTGAGTCCTGGAAGGAGATATCAGAAGATTGATAAGAGGTTTTGGAGGACAGGAATCAAGCTGGACTCATGGAAGGTGGCAAGAGATCTTTACATCAAAATTACTATGGAACAAGGAGCATTTATCATGGAAGAGAGTCATAAAACATGTCCATTTGATCTCAACCAATTGTTGTCATTGTCTACCCAGTGCTGGAACAATGGACTTGTGAGTGGAATAGCACAATGGCAGAGATAGAGTCCATAATCCATACACAGGCCCCAAAGAATGGGCTCCCACTCATGAAGTCCAACCTAGCTGCTGCTATTGCCAACTATCCAACATGCAGCAACAGAGGTCAAGGCTGAGTCCCTGTCTCAGAAGTATCCTTTGAAAAGCCTGGCTTCCTCCTGGGCAAAGAGTTATTTATATGGGACCTCTTCTTCCACTGAAGGGGCAGCCATTCATTTTTGAGTGGAATTTACATATATTCTGGGCATGATTTTGCTCTTCCTGCCCGCAGGATTTTAGCCAGTACTGATTCTCTTATTTAGTGACACAGAACATTATAAAAATCACCTCAGACCAATGGACCTGCTTTATAACAGGGGAAGTGTGGATATGGCACATGACCGGGTCTTGCCACATCACTGCACCTCCCAGAAGCCACTTACCTTGTGGAGCAATAAGCACCATTGCTGACTAGTTTCCCATTGTATGGATATATATTACAGCATGTAATGTTTATGAATTGTTTCTAGTATATTTGGCTCTTTTTTTTAGTGGTACTAAAGTTTGAACCCAAGGACACTCTACTCCTGAGTTCCATCCCCAGCCTTTTTAAAATTTTTTTAAAATTTTGATTCAAGTTCATGCGAAGTTTCTGAGGTTGGTCTTGAACTTGAAATCTTCCTGCCTTAGCTTCCCAAGTGGCTGGAATCACTGTTGTAAGCCACTGTGCCTGGCTTCTGTGAACTCATGTAGAAATGTTTCTGTGGTCTTATGTTTCCATTTCTCTTGGGTAAATGCCTGGAAGTATAACTATGGTAGAAGCATATTTGACTTTATAAGAAACCCCCTAATATTTTCCAAAATAGTTGTTTCACTTTGCATTCCTAAGAGCAATATGTAAAAATTTGAGTTGCTTCATTTTCTTGCTAGAATTTGGTATCATCCATTTTTAGAAAAACAAGTCATTCTAGAAGATGCATTGTTGTATTTTATTTTATTTTGATTTTGCATTTCTGCAATGAATAATGATGTTCAACATCATCTTATGCACATTTCTTAAGTGAAATGTTTAAATCATTTAATATTTATTATTTTTGCCTACCTAATAAATTATAGAAGTTTCTCATATATCCTAGGTTCAAATCTTCTATTAGATACCTGTTTTGCAAACATTTTTTCCCAGTTTGTGGTTTACCTTTTCATTTTCTTCACATTGAATTTTGGAGATCAGAAATTTTAAATTTGGATGAAGTCTTATATTGGATTTTTCTTTTATTACCTGTACCATGTGTGCAAACTAAGTTATCATATAACTCAGGTCACAAAGATTTTTCTGCATTTTATCCAGAAGATTTGCAGTTGTCAATTACACACTTAGATCTGTGATTCTTTGTGTGTGTGTGTGTGTGTGTGTGTGTTTCTGGGGATCAAACCCAGAGCTTCATGCATGCTAGGCAAATGTTCTACTACTGAATCACATCGCCAGCCCTAGATCTGTGATTCTTTACAAGTTAAATATTTGTATGTTACTAGGAAAGGATTGGAGTTCATTTACACATAGATATTCTAGTACCGTTTGTTAAAAACACTACTCTCTATTGAATTAACTTGGCATCTTCATCAAAAGTAGACACATATGTACAGATTACCTAAGACAACTTAAAATTAATTAATAGACTTTGTTTATTACTACAGTTTTAGATTTACAAAATAATTGAGCAGACAGAACATAGAATCCCACATAACGAGGACTGGGAAAGTAGCTCAATGGTAGAGTGCTTGCCTAGCATGCACAAGGCCTTGGCTGTGATCCCTAGCATCAGAAAAAAGAAAAAAAAAAGATGGCTGTATATCTATCCTGTCTCTGTACATAGTTTACCCTGTAGTGACATCCTGAACCAGGGCAATAATATTTGCTACAATAAATGAAAGAAATTAATACATTATTATGTACTGTAATAAATAGTTTACATTAAATTTGACTGTTGTACAAGTCTAGTTTAGCACAACTGTGTTGTATCTACTGTTGTAGTTTCACACAAAATACATTCATCACCTTAGAAACCTATTCTAGCTAATAACTAATCCTCCACTTCGCTAGAACCCTTGACAACTAGTGAGTATTCTTTTCACTGTCTTCATAGCATTGTCTCTTTCAAAATTTCCACATAGTAGGAATCATTCGGCATGTAGCTCTCCAGACTGGTTTTATTTACTGTTTAATATACATTTAAGGTTCCTCCATGTTTTCTTTTTTGGGGGCTTGATAATACCCATCTTTTTATCAGTGAATAATATTCCATTTGTATGTATGGGTCACAGGTTATTCATTCATTTATTTTTGAGGGACTTCTTGAATAATTCCAAGTTTTGGTGATTATGAATAAAGATGTAATAAATAATGATCTGCATGGTTTTGTACAGATATGAGTTTTCCAATTAACTGGATAATTAATCAAGGAGCACAGTTGTATATTGTCAGGTAGCACTGTGTTTACCTTTATAAGAATTTGTCTTTCAAAATAATGGTACAACTTTGCACTTCCACCAGCAATGAAGGAGAATTCCTACAGAAATATCAAAACAGGAAGTATAAACTTCTTAAATTCTGCTATTAAAAGGCCTCTACTATCAAACTAGATTAAAACTGTAATGTGTAACAGAACAAATTGAAAAGTTGATAATATAGAAATGGAAAAATGAAAAGGATGAGCATATATTCTGAAAATAGTAGTCCAAGCCAACCTATACTTCTAGTGACTCGGGAGACTGAAGCAGGAGGTTTGCAAGTTCATAGCTAGTCTCAGCAACTTAGTGAGGCCCTCAGCAACTTAGCAAGACCCTGTCTCAAAATAAAATAGAAAGGACTGGTGATTTGATTCAGAGATTAAGTGCCCCTGGGTTCCTTCCTTGGTACCAAAAAAAAAAAAGTATCTAAAATAAGTTATTTTAGCAATATTGATATCTGACAAAATGAATGTAGGACTTCTCTGGAATTCCCTAATGAAGAAAGTATAGCAATACATCATATTAATAGATTAAAGCAAAAGAAATGTATCAATGGATACATAAACATTTGATAAAATCCAACTCTTAGGTATAGTTTCATAATGTTGCAATGCCGTTGTTAAAGTCAATTAAGGGCTAAAAGCATCTCAACATGGATATATTTTTAAAATATAATGTTAACAAAAATATTATAAAAATAGTACCTAGTATATGATAACATTTGTATAAAGTTTAGGAAGGTGCCAATATTTGTAAATAATATTAATCTGTTTATAGGTATAGGACCTATTGAAAAATGTGTGTAAAAATATCCATATGAAAGAGAAAGAATAAGTTTGTGATAGAGAGTACCTCCAGGGAGGAGCAGTACTCAGGGTTTCAATTCTATTTCTAATATATTTCAATTAAAACAGAAGCAAAAGCAATCACAAAAAGGAAATACTGAATGAATTTCTGCTTGTTGGAAGGTATTTTATAGGTACTGAGGATATTGAGATGAGTGGATAAAGATCTCTGCCTTGAAATACTCTCATTTCAGGAGATGGGACAAAATTGTATCTAATATAGATGATATAAGGCCCTGTTGATTCTCATCTGAATTGCTCCAAAGGCAATTCTACTAAATCTCCATAAGTATTGCTTGTTAGTATTACTGTTAAGAGAACTGAGTAACCTAAAGGGACATTGCTAATAACACCTGAACATAAAGCATCAACATAAGCATCAAAATATAAATCTTAAGTGTACTTCCTAGTAAAATATAGTATTTTTGTATTTTATAAGACCACTAATTCAGAAGTAACAAACTATGATGTTCCTATAACCCTACTATTCAGTACAATAAGATGCAATGGTGAAATCATTGAATAATTGGCCTGTTGCTGTGAGAGAAAATTAAGTTGAGAAACATGGCAGAAGGCAGGATAGATAGAGGCTAGAAACAGAATCCAGGAAATAGACATTGAGACAGTGTCAAAGGGCACCCAGCCCTGGGAAAGACTCCCAATTCACATGACTGGAAGTAACAAAACAAAATAAAAAAAGTAATTCTAAATCTTCTCTCTATGTCACTTATAAGAAAATCTTCCTCTTTATTTAAAGGAACATTGACTCTTTCCTGTGGTTAATTGCTCTAAATTAAATATTTCTCAGAAACGATGACATACCCTTAGATATTTCCCTATACATTTGGAATGCTCTAAAAAACCACTTACAGGCCTTAAAATGATGGACCCCATGTACAGTTCTTGTTCTTTAAATGAAACAGATTCAATGAAACATTTTGTATTTCTGATTATATTTAGTAAAATGGTTCCTTCCAAACAACAAATTGATTTGATGTCTAACCTACTCAAAATGAAATGCAAGAGTGTAGTGAAAACCCAGGGAAGAATATAAATACCCAGAATGTGGAAAAGCCATCGATTTCATAGCAATTTTTTTTTTGTTGTCTCATAATTTAACACATACAAAGAAATTAGATGTAATTTCCTTTTTTAGATAATTACGAATTAAAGTGAGATAATAAGTATTTTTTATTTAATCACCTCTGTGATTTTCAAAATAATTATAAGAATGCATTTAATAATAAATAGAAAAAATATAAGGGCAAATATGTATTTCTTTTGGTAATCCTGAAATGCAGTTTTTAACCATAAAAGATGATTGTTTCTTAACCTTTAGAAATTTAAATTTGGTGTGCTTAAGGGTGTGTCTGTGTGATATAGATTAAAGAATAGCAAAAGCTGAAAGGTCAAAATCAGAATTGATTCCTTGTGAGAATTCTGGGCTTCTCTCCCAGCTTCTGGGGGTTGATGGCCATCCTTGTCATTCCGTGCCTTGTGGATGCATTACTCTGATTTCCGCCCCCACCGTCACCTACATCAGATATTTGAAGAAATCTAATTAAATTCTTCTGTTTTCCTTTTAAGACAGAGTGACATAGTATATAGAATTGTGTAAAAATAAGGAGTTTTAATTGTCTTTAAAATGAAAATTAGCAAATGAACATTTTCTATATATCCGGGATGCTATTAAAATCCATGTATGGATTTTCATGGAAAATTGCAGAGTTTGGAGTGGTTGGGCCTGGATATTAAATGAGTGATGGTTTAGTGTGAGAATATTTTCTATCTCACAGAGGACAAAGCAAGAGGAAATAAACTTAAATCGTTTTTAAAAAGGCTGAGTCAACAGGGCTAAGTTCAAGATCATTTTGACTGAGTTGACCAATTAACAGAGTTCTACCTAAATGACTGATTAGATCAATTCAGCAAACAATCAATCCATCAACCAGTTATTTTGGCAAAGAATGCAAATGCAAAGCCTTTGATTAGAAGGAAGTACTCTTTTAATTAAACATTAAGAAATGAATTCAAGTAAGATTACAGACTCTATCTCTAGAAGTCTTTCAAATTACAGTGGACAGCTATATAGATTGAATAGTTTAATCAGTCAATGAATATTTATTTAGTGCCTATTTTGTTCACAACACTAAGCCTTTCAAAACAAGAGACAATATAAGAGAATCAATTGAAATAACTTACAGTCTGTTATGAGTTGAATTGTGTGCCCCAAAAAGATTTGTTGAAGTCCAATCTCCAGCTTCTATGAATGTCACCTTATTTGGAAATGAGATTTTTGTTGATAAAATCACATTACAATGAGGACATTAGGGTCGGCCCTAATCTGATAGGGACAGGGTCATTATAGGAAGAGGAGAAGAGAGAGACACTGAGGAAAGATGGTCAGGGAGCATGGCAGGTGAAGGTAGAGACAGAGATCAGAGTAATGTGTCCACAAGACACAAAATGCCAAGGATGGCCATCAATCACAAGAACCCAGGAGAGCCTGGAACAGATTTTCCCTCAGAACTCTCAAAAGGGATCAATCCTGTGAACACCTGACTCTGAAATTTCAGCCTGCAGAACTATAAGACAATAACTTTCTCTTGTTTGTTTGTTTTTTTCTTTTTTGAGAGAAAGAGAATCAATTTTATTTTTCATCTGATTTTCATTGCTCCAGCACTTAGTTGTGTACATGGTGCTGGGGTTCTAACCTGGGTCCTTGTGCATGCCAGGCAAGTGCTGTAACCTCTAAGCCACCACTCCAGCCCATCTTTCTCTTGTTTTAAACTACAGTTTTATGAGCCCTAGGAAACTACTGCACAGTATTTAAATTTTTATCCCAATTACATTAAAATACAGTATGATCTTTTTAATTACTCTTCTTTTAACTGATTAAAAAAGAGCTTTATTGATATATTTCACATACCATACAATCTACTTATTTAATGTGTACAGTTAAGTAGGTTTTAGTACATTTGCAGAGTTAGGCAACTAATATCACAATCTAATTTCAGAACATTTATTCTTCATTCCATTCTCCTCTAGTCCCTGTCAATCACTAATCTATTTTCTGCCTCTGTGGATTTATTTGTTCCAAAAATTTCATATTAATGAAATTATATAATAGATGGTGTTTTGTGACTGGCTTCTTTCAATTAGCATAATGTTTTCAAGATTTATTCATGTGGTAGTGTGTATTAATGCTTGTTTTTTAATGGACAAATAATACTATTCTCTGTATATATTGCATTTTGTTTATTTATTCATCCATTAGGGACTTTTCGGTTGTTTCTATGTTTTGGCTGTTATAATACTGCTCTGAGCATTCGTATATGTTTTGGTGTGGATGTATGTTTTCATTTTCCTTGAGCATGTACCTAAGAGTGGAACTTCTGGTTTGTGTGGTAACTCCATGTTTAACATTTGTTTTGTGGCCCTGGGGATTGAACCCAGGGGTGTTCTAACATTGAACTACGCCCCTTCCCCAGCCATTTTTAATTTTTACTTTGAGATAATGTCTTGCTAAATTTCCCAGGCTGGCCTCTAACTTGCAATCCTCCTGCCTCAATCTCTGAGACTCTGGTATTACAGGCATGTTGGGATTACAGGTGTGTGCCACTGTTCAGCATATGTTTAACATTTTGAAGAAGTGCCAGACCATTTTCCAAAGTGGTCACACTATTGTACATTCCCACAAGCAAAGGATGAAATTCCCAATGTCTCCACATTTTTGCCAATACTTGTTCTTCTCCCTCTGTTTTTAAAATCATAACTACACTAGTTGCTGGGTTTTTGTTTGTTTTTTAAGATGGGGGGTAGAGAGAGAGGAGAATCAATTTTATTTATGTTTTCATCTGGCCTTCATTTCTCTGACATTTAATTGTGTACGTGGTGCTGAGATTCAAACCATGGTCCTTGCATATACCAGGCAAGCGCTTTAACCCCTGAGCCACCTCTCTAGCCCCCGGATGCTGTAGTTTTGATTTATATTTCTTTAATGGTTAGGGGTGAGCATCTTTCCATGTCCTTGTTGGACATTTGAATGCCTTTTCTTTTTTGGATAAATGTCCAAAACTTTTAAGACTTTTGCTTATATGGAAATTTGGTTGTCATTTTCTTATTGAGTTGTGAGTTTTTATGTATGCTGGATGGAAATTCCCATGTCAGATATTGATTCACATATATTTTCTCCTATTCTATGGGGTATCTTTTCATTTTTTATCATGGTATTCTTTTTTTTTTAAAAGAGAGGGACAGTGAGAGAGAGAGAGGGAGAGAGGAAGAGAGAGTCACTTTTATTTAGTTTTTCATGTGGCTTCCATTATTCCAACACTTTGTTGTGTTTGTGGTGCTGGGGTTCGAACCCAAGTCCTTGCACATGCCAGGCAAGTGCTGTAACCACTGAACACAATATCCTTTGACATACTTATTTGGTGAGCACAGTTGATTTTGTTGATTATGTTTTGGGTTATATTTTTTCTTATTTACTTTTTATTGGTGCATTATAGTCATATATAATGATGGGATTTGTTGACACATATTGATAGATGCACACAATACAGGAATACAATGTGGTCAATATCCACCCTCCAGGACCCTCCCGACCCTCTCCTCCCATCCACTGATTCCTTGCCTTTCTTTCTGGGTCATATATTTTTCCTAAACTACCCAAGTAAGCTGACATAATTCTTAGACTGATGAAGAACATTTTTTAATATACATGACAATAGTACATACAGTGACATACTTATAAATGCTTGGAGGTAACTTGTTTTAACTTCATTCCAATGTTTCCCATGCTCCTCCCTTCCTATCACCCCTTGTTCTTTTTAGATATATTTCACAATAGGATTAAACATTTACATTTTTGTATAGCTTAATCTAATTCAGTCCCAGTATCCCCCAACCCCTTCTCCTTTCTCTTACCTCTACTGGTCTTTCGTTCTTTCTTTTTAAAGAGGGAGAGAGATAGTGAGGAAGAGAGAGAAAGAGAATCAATTTTATTTAGTTTTCCATCTGGTTTTTGTTGCCCCGACACTTCGTTGCATATGTGGCATTGGGGTTCAAACTTGTGTCCCTGCACATGCCAGGCAAGTGCAGTAACCATTAAGCCACAGCTCCAGCCCTCTACTGCTCTTTCTGTTTTTACTAAATGGCTTCCCCTACCCTTTTTTTAGTGATTCATTTAGTGATTCATTCATTTAGTGATTCATTTCAATGAATATATATATATATATATATATATATATATATATATATATATATATATAAAGAAAGAGACAGAGGGAGAGAGAGAGAAAGAGAGAGAGAATCCATTTTTATTTAGGTTTTCAGGTGGCTTTCATTATTCCAATACTTTGTTGTGAACCATGATGCTAGGGTTTGAACTCGTGTCCTTGCACTTGCCAGGCAAACACCATAACCACTGAGCCATTGCTCCAGCCCCTCATTGAATTATGTACTGATGAGAGTTTCTATATTATTTTGATATTTGGACATGAGCAAGTTAAATCTGATTCCTTCCATGAACGTTCCCTATTTCATTCCTCCTTCCTCTATTTCCTCCCCTTTGACTATTCCTCTGTTCTTTTCCTTATTTCAGGTTGTGCTTTTGGTATTATAGTGAAGGAACTATCCCTAATTCAAGGTAACATTCTACATACCTCAGTTTTATAGTATTAGGCATTATGTTAAGTTCTATGATTTATTTTGAGTTTATTTTTATACATGGGTTGGACATGGTGGTCCAGCTTCATTCTTTTGCATTCTTTCGTGATATTCAGTTGTTCCAGTACTATTTGAAAAGCACTGTTCTTTCTCTCATTGAATTGTCATTGAATCGTCCTGGTATTCTTGTTTAAAAAATCAATTGATCAAGCCAGGCATGGTGGTACATGTCTATAATCCCAGTAACTTGGGAGGCTGAGGCAGGAGGATCACAAGTTCAAAGCCAGCCTCAGCAACTTAGTGAGACCCTGTCTGGAAATAAAAATAAAAAGGGATGAGATGTGGCTCAGTGGTTGAGCATTCCTGGGTTCAATCTCTGGTACCAAAAAAAAAAAAAAATCAATTGACCATAAATGTACCTTTTTTTTTTTGTAAATGGATTCTCAGTTCCATTCCACTGATCTTATACTTCCCTCCTTACACCAGTACCATGTAGTCTGTGGGGAAGCTGCAGAGGTACACAAGGCCTTAACTTTAAAGTTGAAATAGAGCCTGTAGGTGTCCACCACTGAGGTTTCATCAAATTGCTCTCTGCAGGAGGCATCTCCATTTTACAGAGAGGCCAAGTGAGACACAGAAAGCAAAACGCTTGCTGAATGTCATGTATACATCTGAGATTTGAAACCGGTTCCCTCTGAGACTAGAGTCTGTGTGCTGAGTTGTTATGATGTATCTTTCTTTTCATCAAGTGCATGAGCTAGCACATAGTGATCTCTCAACAAATTTATTAGTGGTTCCTTTTCTAGGCACCCTCACTTTTCCAGTTTCCTGGTAACAGTAACCTAATGTTATCTCCATTTCCCCCTTCCATTGTTCATTACTTTTGATTGACACGTGATTCCTGTCCGTTCTAACTCTTTAATATTTTTACGATTCCTTTGTCTTTTCATTTCCAGTGTGGCAGTTTTTGTTGGAACACATTTCACCTAAACCACATTAATGGACTCCTAATTGGTCTCCTCCCCTTGAGCTTTCTCCACTGCCCACCCTATTCTTTACATGCTAACATTACAAAACACTCATCTGTGTGGAATCCAAGATTCTCCACCATTTTCTTACATCTCCATTTAGGACTCTGTTGTCCTCTGAATAACACAGCATCTTTTTCATTTTCTTTTTCTGGGGGTGGGTTTCAAAGATTGAACCCAGGGGCACTCAGCTACTGAGGCACTCCTCAGCCTTTTTTTTTTTTTTTTGAGACAGACGCTGACTAAGTTGTTTAGGGCCTCATTAAGTTGCTGAGGCTGGCCTCAAACTTGTGATCCTCTTGCCTCAGTCTCCTGAGTTGCTGGTATTACAGGTGTGCACCACTGCACCTGGCCATGACACAGCATCTTCATGCACAACAATACATTTATTATCAATGTTTTTTTTTCTTTGTCCATCTAGTACACAGGGACTCATCTTTTAATTGTTGCTTTATAGTTTTGTGGTTTTTTTTTTTTTTTGAGAGGGACAGTGGAGAGAAAGAGAGAGTCAATTTTATTTATTTTTTTTAATCTGGTGTTCATTGCTCTGACACTTAGTTGTGTATGTGAAGCTGGGATTCAAACCTGTGTCCTCACCCATGCCAGGCAAGTGCTGTAACCTCTGAGCCATCACTCCAACCCCACTTTTGTGTTCTTTAAGAATGATATTTATTTATTGCATTTTATGCGCAAGTTAACCACTTAATTTGACTATAAATAATTCATTTCAAAATTTAATTTAGTCATTATCAAGAGATCCTTTCCTACTAATGTTTCCATGCACATTTCTGAGTTTAACGAATACTTTTTTATACGTTTTGGTAAACTAGCCAAGCAGCACCCTCAGTCCAGTAAATAATTGCTTGGCATGATAGTAGACATGTCAAAGCTATGGGGGAGGCTTGTACAATGTCTCATTAGCCATCTGTATAAAGTAATAGTTAAAGTCCTAAGGTTTTATGATGATATATTTCTAAATCAGAGTGGATTCTTAATGATGTTGTGCTCACATTCTAGCCTTCAGATGTACCTTCCAAGTGAGAAAGAAGAGGGTGGAGTAATGGCTACCAAACTGAGAATTACGACCATGCAAATGTGGTACTTGTATGTGTGTATGTGTCATGGTAGGAAAAAACATGGTGCATGGTGCCAGCTACAAAGTTTGTCACACAGCTCACGTCACTGGGTAGTATGCCAGAGATTATGTAAGGACATCCTCATGTGCCCAAAAGAAAGAGGAATCTCCTGTGATTTCTTTTTGACATTTTCCTGTTTGACTGGTTTGTGTCTGGGCTGGGGAAGCCGCTGCCAGAAGTCAGTGCCGCAGCTGTGAGGCTAATGTTCAATGCCAATTACATGAAGTCACTGACTGACCCAACTCACCCTGATTAGATTTCCTTTGAGGGCTGTGAGCTTGAGCCTTGCAGAAGCAGAGTGGTCCCTGCACAGATCTTCACTCCTTAATCCTTAATCACTTCCTCTACATGGATATGTTTCAGAGAAGCTGGATGGGTTGCGTAAAACAGGACATTGCCCAAGGGTCTCTGCCATTAAGATTGTGACAGATTCACTTCGTCTGTAGATGGCCTGAATTTTCACCCTTTCCCATGCAAGGACCAGTGCCACAAGTTTTCCAGAGTGCCCCTAAGTGAGGCGGTTTCTGAAACTCCACCTCTTCCCCTTCACTCTCTAGAAAATACAACTTTTCCACCATACATACTTTTTTTGTTTGAAGAGAGGGACAGTGAAAGAGAGAGAGAGAGAGAGAATCAATTTTTATTTAGTTTTCATGTGGCTTTCGTTGCTCTGACCCTTTGTTGTGTACATGGTGCTGGGGTTTGAACTCGCGTTCTCACCCATGCCAGACAAGCGCTGTAACTGCTGAGCCACCGCTCCAGCCCCACCACACGTTCTTTTGAAGACAATTGAGATGTGAATTCTCTGAACACCATTTCAAAAACAGAACTCAGTACCACTGTCTAATTGCAGTTTCCAAGGCAGGAAGGCTGGCAAAAGACTTTAATGTGGAGAAGAATCCAAATTACTTTTATTCTTCCCTATGATTTTGTTGTACTTGAACACTTAGTGAGTCCAGAAGATAATTTCTTTCTTTCTTTCTTACTTGTCTTATTTGGGTTTGTTTGTTTGTTTGTTTATTTATTTTTTTGGTACAGGGAATGAACCCACGGGTGCTTAACCACTGAGCAACATCCCCAGCCCTTTTCAGTTTTTATTTTGAGACGGGTCTCACTAAGATGCCTAGACTGGACTTAAATTTGCTGTCCTACTGGCTCAGCCTCCAGAGTCACTGAAACTATAGGTATGTGCCACTGCACCTGGCCAAGATAATTTCTTTTTTGAGAACATTAAGGGTAACTTCTGAAATCCAATGAAGAAATCAGGCATAAGCAGGATAACGATATACTAAACTATGAAATAAGTACTCTTTCTTAGTGGTTTATGAGGGTTGAAATTGCAAAGAAAAAAAATTTCATTTCCAGCTCCATGGAAGGCAGGGTAAACTGATTTTGTTTTTATCTTCAAAGAACAGTGAAAATGGTGGTATGATTTTTGTTCTGTGGTGTGTCCTAATAGGGGTTGAAATATTATTTCATTTCTCATTTCTTTAGTAGTATGTATTAGTTTTTGAAGTTTGCTATAACAAAGTACAACATGAGTGGGTGAAGACAACAGAAAAGTTTTCTTTCACAGGAGGCCTAGAGTCTGAAGTCAAGTTGTTAGCAAAATCGTGCTCTTCCCTAGCTGCTGGTGGTTGCCAGAAATCTTTGGAATTCCTAAGTTTTCAGCTGCACAACTGTTTCTGCCTGCAGTGTCACATGGCCTTCTTCCCACCGTGAGCCTTGCTCCAGCATGACCTCATCTTCACATACAACTAAATTATGTTTATAAAGACTATTTCCAAATAAGGCCACAGTCATAGGCAGCAGTCACTAGTACTTCAATGCATCTTCTTGGGGAGCACAATGCTACCCCAACACATAACATTGCTACAGAAAAGATATGTTCATTGCTGTCAGGTTTTGATGACCTTTTGGGGCTTAGGTATATATGTAGCATGATCAAAAGAAATTGCCAGATATTAAGATAAACGTTGACAATTATAAACTCAAATTATTGTTATCACCTTTAAAGTAGCTGCACAGGAAACCAAATTTTTGTTCTATGAACTCGCTCATTGCCCTGTATATTTTTGGATACTTATCATTGTAAAATGACTTAAGAGGGTGAATTATTTGAACATCTTCAAATGTAATGTGCTGTAGTGGGGAAAGCAGATAGAATAATTGGCTAGAAACTGGGGACTCAACTTATTTTCTGAGTGATGTTTAGCTCTGGCTACAACCTCTAAGCCAAAGAAAAATGGAGAATCTTCTTGAGTCAAAGAGTAATGCTCTGTGATTTCACTGCTAAAATGTGGGAAACTAGCCACATTTAAGTCCATTTTATTACCCAGGTCCCTGGCCCACTGACATGTGGTGATCAGGGCACACATTACCATATAACACTGGTGACCCAGTGTGGAGATTGACCTGCTTCGTCAGAAGTGCTGTTTAGTAAGGTGTTTCTAGGTCCAGGGACAGAAAAGGGAAGTTTCCCTTCCTCCTTGTCTCTTAATTCTCATAGATTCATTTTCCACCACAGTATATTCATTTTTTTCTTTTCTATGAGAGAGAGAGAATACTTATTTTTTTATTTAGGTTTTCATTGCTCTGATACTTAGCTATGTTTGTGGTGCTGGGGTTTGAACCGGGGTCCTCATTCATGCCAGGCAAGCACTGTCACCACCATGCCACCTATCCAGCCCAAGTGTGTTCTTTATCAAGGAAACTGAAGAGATATCTTTACAAATATAAGAACAGTATTCTGTATACAGGACAGGTGTGCTATGACAGACCCTGTGCCCAGGAACACCTTCTTTTTGTTCTTTGGAACAAGATCAAAGGAAGGCCTCCCCACATCCGTCCTGAGCTGCACATCCACTGCCATTTGGAGGTGAAGCATGGAGAGCTTTAGAATGTGGGTCTGGCGGCTGACTGCTCAGGACTGAATTCCATCTGTGCTCTGTGGTATCAGCAGGAGGTTGAACAGTTTACTTAACCACTCTGTGCCTCAGTATATGCTGGCATATAATGAGGTAATAACAGTACCAAGCTCATGGGATTAGTGTGAGAAATATAATATCAATGGTCCTGACTTAGAACAGTTCTACTTATGATTTTTTGACTCTACAATGGCACGGAAGTCAACCACATACTGATATGTGGTATGATGTTCTCATGAAGCTGGGTAGCAGAGGTGAGTCAAATCTCCCACACCAGCCACCTGATCACGAGGGGAACAACCAATACTCTATTATACTATACAGCTAAGCTGTGATGTTCAGTAGGTTGGCATATTAAGTGCAATTTTGACTCACAATATTTTCAACTTATGATGCTTTTATTGGGACACAACCATATCAAAATTCAGGGAGCAGTAATAATCAGAAAAATTACTGGCTCTGCTCTACGAGTGCTTCCTATTCAAAACAGTAGAAATGGTGATGATCACGGCTCAACTTCCACTCTCCCTTATTTTCTCCTCCTACCTTCAGATCTCTTGATTGATCTTTTTTCTTCTGTGTTTTGCCCTGAACTGGGGACTGGAGAACCACAGGACTAAGTTCTGAGGGTCTCAGTGTAGTCACCATCACCGTCACCCATTTAGTAAATAAGACTCCTGACTTGTCTCACTGCCATCCTTGCTCTCCTGTGACCCATTCTCCACAGAGGACTGCAGTCTTCTAAAACACAAATCACGTCAGAACACGCCTCTGCTTAGAAGGTACCAGTGACATTCCAGCACACTGACACTCCAAGCTTCTCACCTTGGTGGACGTATCTTGTGTCCTGCCCCTTCAGTCTCTGTGGCTACGTTGCACTTGTCACCCTGCATCCCAAGCTCCCTCTCTCCCAGGACACTGTGGTGACTCTCCTCTCCGCCTAGAGTGCTTGCCTGGTGCCATTTTCGGTCATTTCCTCTACGAGGCCTCTCATGACCAACCAGTTCAGAATTCACCCTTCCTCACCTGGGCTTCCTGAAACTCTCCTTGTTGCACATGTTACCCGAATGCTCTCCTTCGGTGTATTAATTTGTATTGTTTACCTCCTCTCACATGAATGTAAGTTCCGGTAGAACAGAGATTCCTCCTGTGCTGTTCATCCTCCTGTCTTCCTCCCCTGGAACAGGGCCTGGCTCAGAGCAAGAGACTCAGTGAGTGCTGTTGGAGTAATATCAACAGTATTGTTGTGCAGATTAAATAAAGAAATACATTATATCTAATACAGGGGTCACTTATTTTCTGTTGATGAGTAGCCCTACAGATGAAGAACACTGGAAGAGGGACTGATGAGGCATTTAAGGGAAAATGCCAGGGGCTGGAGGGGTGGCTCAGCAGTTACAGCGCTTGCCCAGCATGTGCAAGTACACGGGTTCAAATCCCAGCACCACACACACAACTAAGTGTCAGAGCAACAAAAGCCATGTGAAAAACTCAACAAAAATGGATTCTCTCTGTCTCTCTCACTGTCCTTCTCTCTTTAAAAAAAAAATGCGGAAACATCTGAGGCTCAAGTTACTTTTCTGAAGTCTCATTATTCCATCTTTTATAGTACGTACATTTTGAGTGGAAAAAAAGAAGCCACAAACTGGGAGAAAATATTTGGGAAAGATATATCTGATAATTGCTAGCCGAGATATTCAAAAAGCTTTTAAAACTCAACAGTAAGAAATAACACCCTGAATAAAAATTGAGCCGGTGGTCTTAGCAGATACCTCACAAGGATGCTGTTCAGTTGATGGAAAGGCATATTTCTCTACATCAAAAGTCCTCAGGGAAATGCAACCTAAAACAACAATGAGACACCACTGCACACCTTTAAGAATGGCCAAATCCAGAGTACTGGCGTCGTCAGATGCTGACAAGGATGTGAAGCTACAGGAAATCTCATTGCTGGTTATAACCACTTGGAAAGCTGCTTTGGTAGTTTCTTCAAACACTTACCTTAAAATCTAGCAATTGTGCTATTTACTCAAGACTTGGATGTTGATGTCCATGAAAAACTTGAATACTAATGCTTACAGCAGTTTTATCCATAAATGCTAAATCTTGAAAACAACCAACTATCCCTTGGTAATTGAACAGATAAACAAAATGTCTCAACAGTGGAATATTATTCAGTGCTAAAAAGAAATGAGCTGTTGGGCATGGTGGCACATGCCTGTAATCCCAGTGACTTGAGAGGCTGAGGCAGGAGGATCACAATTTCAAGTTAGTCTCAGTAATTTAGTGAGGCCCTAAGAAACTTAGCAAGTCCCTGGCTCAAAATAAAAAAATCAAAAGGGCTGGGGATGTGGCTCTGCGGTTAAGCACCTATGTATTGTATGATTCCAACTATATGATATTCTGGGAAGACAATGCTATGAGCACAGGAAAAACTTCAGTGCTTGCCAAGGTTAGTAGGTTAGTAGGAAAGGAGGAAGAAACAGACAGAATACAGAGGCTGTTTAGTGCATTAAACAGCTAATGGTGGCTACATGTCACGCTACATTTGTCGAACGGCAGAGAATGTACAACATTAGGAATGTACAATATTATAACTATAAATCAGAGATTGGTGGTGATAATGCGCCAATACAGATTTATTGATTACAACAAAAGTACCACTTTAGATGGATGCAGTTGGTGGAGAGGCATGCGTGGAGGCAGGGAGCATACAGTGTATTTCTGTAACTTCACCTTAATTTTGCCGAAACTCTTAAAATCACTCTAAAAATAATCTTTAAGAAGTTTTTAACTGCACACTTGTATTTTATTTTAGAGTAATTTTTTATTCGAATACACAATTCTTCCAACAAATTTCAAGTAAAAATGATGAGCTGTGCAGGTCATACTGTTCTGTAAGAGTACAGGGTAAATATTCAATTAATATCAGTTTTCACCATGGAGACCCCAAGGGGGAACCATGGAATGGCATCCACCTTGGCTAACTATGTGAATACACATTTGTTCTTGATTGCTTGATAATGATTTGATTCCCTCTTAAGTGTAAGTCCATATTCAAAAAATAAAAAATATTACTTTTCTTTTATCGCCTTTCTTTCCAGAGAGATGCGACTTTGAGAAACAGATATCATTCCTACTTACGTATGTGATTAGAAAGTTGGGAATACATCATCAGCATCAGTACCTTCTGACAAGAATATGGGAAGATAGCATGCAGAGGTTTCATATTTTTATTTAGGTTATTTCATGGAGTGGTTTTTTATTTTTTTGGTGCTGGGGATCTAACTCAGGGCTTTACACATGTTAGGCAAGCATTCTAGCACTGAGCTTTATTCCCCGGCCCCTTAGTTTGGATTTTTTTTTTTTCAGGGCTGAGGATCGAAGTTGGGGCCTTGCGCATGCTAGGCAAGCGCTTTGCCACTGAGCTAAATCCCCAACCCCTCAGTTTGGATGTTTTAAAAGAGATATTTTCTATTTATAAAATTTATCTATTTATTATTATTTTTTCTAACCAGGAATTGAACTCAGGAGTGCTTAACCACTGTGACACATCCCAGCTCTTTTTATATTTTATTTTGAGACACAGTCTTGTTAAGTTGCTTAGGGCCTTACTAAGTTGCTGAGGCTGGCTTTGAACTTGAGATCCTCCTGTCTCAGTCTCCCAAGTCGGTGGGATTACAGATGTATGCCACTGTAACTGGCAAGGTATATTTTTTAAAAGTCCACGTATTACATGTGCGATTAGAAATAAATGACTAGAAGCAAAAGAATGAACGCTCCATTTAAAAAATTGAAATAAAAATGAGAAAAACAGAGAAATTTAAGGCTAGTAGATAAAAAAAAGTGGCAATGTTTTGAGTTGGCACTGATTTCATCTCCTTGTTTCTGGGGTGTATTCTCTGATATGCTAAAAAATGAACAAGCAATTTGTTTTCTACTATGGCTACAGTTGACTTGAAAAAACAATACCTAAAACCACAACTAGTTAGGTATTTAGAGTATATTATGGTGAATACAAAAATACTTAAGTTCTATAAGTTTGGTTTTGATTATTAGAAAATCGGGGGGCTGGAGCAGTTGCTCAGCGGTTATGGCACTTGCTTGCCTGGAATGCGCAAGGACGAGGCTTTGAACAGCTGCACCAGCTACACAAGGAAGTGCCGGAGCAATAAAAGCCACATGAAAAGCTCGATTAAAAATATTCTCTCTCTCCCTCTCACTGTCACTCTCTCTCTCTAAAAAAAAAAAAAGAAAAAGAAAACAAACTTGAATGGCTTAAAAGAAATTCGAAAGAGAAAGTTCCCAAATTGATAGCATTTTGTGACTAGAGGTAAATTAGTTCCAAGTACAGTTTTGACAATGTTGTTACAATTCACTATCCTAGTCTGTATGTTTTCAATCGGATAAAGTCATGAAAATCAGAAAATTAAGCGTGGTAGCAGGATCCTGAGAATTATTTTCTTAGTAGTTTTATTTAATATTATATTTTAAAGCCTTTTAAAAAGACCTGATTATTACATGAAAAATTAAATGATTTTTTACTTATTGCTTATCTCATTTATTTTTGTCCTAATTTTCTAGTCAAATGGTTTTAGGTTCTAAAATTAACATATAAGAATTGAGGGTAAAATTATATACTCTATATGCTTTGTCTTTATTCATTATTTTTGTTCAGTGTTTTTAATTTTCATTTGGTTTTACTTTTTCGAAACAAGTGTTGCCTTTTTTTGTTTTTTCTTATGTTGGTTCTAGTAATTATATATTTTTTAAAAAGGTGAGGTAGGTCATTGTGAGGAAAAACATTTCAATTTATTTGGGAGGATCAACAATTCAATGAAGAAGTGCAGAAAAATATGTAAGTGCTATTTTTTAAAATGGAATACAATATGTGAAAACCACATGGAGACAGATGCTCTGAGAAATTGCTCTACTAATATACAAGATTAGAATTTATTACACAGTGAGAAATAATTGATCTCTGGTAAGCACTTGAAAATTAGCAACATAGCAGAAACCGTGCCTTAGTTATAGCAAAAACATAAAAGATGTTTAATCTAATAGTTTAAATATTATGGCTAAAAATGAAAGTGAAAGTGTGATTAATGAAGTTTAAATATATAATTTAGCCATTAATTTTTATCTTGTTTCCAAATTTCAAGTTAGTAATAAAGATTATCATATAATGGTTATTATAACAGTAAGTAATCACAAAAGCCATGAAATTAAATACATTAACATTAAAATATATAATAATGAAGTTATTATTTTGTGTATTACAAAAACATAGTGATTAGTTTTAAAATTTAGGATACAATAAGTATTATGACTGCCAAAAATAATATCAGTTTTTTCCTTTTTTTAATGATAGCAGTTTCTTGTGCAGATGTGAAGCCTCAAATGTTGTAAAAAACAATAACACACGATATTACATTATTTTCAATGGATTTCTGCCTAACATGAGAAACAGTTATGCTTGAAGCTTGCTTTTATAATATTATGAATAGGTATTAAAATAAATGCTTCTTACTACAGTCATACAAAGATCCTTTGAGTGTAGATTTCAAGTTGTTACACGTTATCTATTTTGAGGTATAAAATCCTGGGAAATTAATAGGGCAAGTAAAGCGGGTGCTAACTTCATAGATGAATATGTGTTTGAATATACATCTTTTGCCCAAGTCAAATAAAGAAGGACTAGAAGCCACTTCAGATCTTTTGTATAGTAAATTCTATTTCCATTGCTTCAGCAGCAGAACTCTGTTAAGTAATATGAATCAGGGCATGTGTGTTTTAAGTAGAATTGAGGCAAAATTTAAGTGGAATAAACTGTACTTTTTTGGTGTACAGTTCAGTGAGACCTGACAGATGCATATAGTTGCGTAACCATGGGCCCAATCAAGATACATAGAATAATGCACCAACTTGAATATTTTCCCTTGCCTTTGGTAGTTAATACCTTCCCTCTGCCTCCACCTTTTAGCAAATACTGTTCTGTTTTCTATCTGTAGTTTTTCTATAATTAAAACATAATATAAATGGATCATACAGTATCTGATCATTCATGTCTGCCTTCTTGCACTTAGCCAGCATTTGATACTCATCCATGTTGCTGAATATATTAGAGTTCATTTCTTTATACTGTTTAGTAGAATTCTGTCATGTGGATATATCACAGTTTATTTTACTTTTTTCCAGTAATGGTACACTTAGGTTGTTTTCATTTTTTAGCAAATTTCCTCATGGAAGAATAGACATTTTTATTTTTCTTGGGTAAATATTTTGGAATTATTGGGTCATGTGATAGGAGTATTTTAAAATCTGTTAGAAATTCTCAAAGTGTTTTCCGGTGGGTGACTGTATTATTTTAATTTCTCACCATTATAATTGTGGGGACCTGAGTATGTGAAGCCTGTGGAGGGTTGGCTCCCCTGCACTGCAAATTGTTTTGTTTTTTTTTTCTTTTAAATAAAAGGGATTGAACCCAGGGGCACTTAACCACTGAGCCACATCCCCAGCTCTTTTTAGTTTTTATTTTGAGACAGGGTCTTGCTAAGTTGCTTAGGGACACACTAAGTTGCTGAGGCTGGCCTTGAACTTGGGATCCTCCTGCCTCAGCCTCCTGAGTCACTAAGAGTAGAGGGATATGCCACCATGCCTTCTTAATGGATAAATGTGTTAATCAATATATTTCCATAAGATTTGGTGCTACATAACAAAACAAAACAAAACCCCCACTCTTTCGTATAAAGGATTTTGTGATCAGTTCTTTTTATTTTCACTGACAACAAAAGTCATCTCTGTAATATCAGGATGTTCAGAGAGAACTATATATGCAGTAGGAATGTCTCAACAGCAAAATCATATTGGCCAAATTGAATGTTTCTTTAAAGTATCATTTGAAAATCTTTGTCTCAGTAAAAGACAATTCTCTACTCACACTGTCCAGTGATGATCCTGTGAGGACACGAAAGTTAGTGGCCCCAGCCTCTGAACCTAGTCTTTGGATAAGCCCAGTAACAGGCAGGCACTGGATCCATTCTTGTTCACAGGGAGCTGTTAGTTGTCAGTTGGCACTTATGGGACCTATTAGGTGACACTGACAGCAGGTCCTCCCCATACTATCTGTAATTTATGTTATATTCTGCACTACATCTTTAATAATATCTGGAGAAGCAGAGACTCAGTTCTGGGGATAAATTTTGTCTTGTACGAGATTTTTTTTTTTTTTTTACTGACTGCCTTAAAATCTCAGGAGGAAGAAGGGTGAAGTAGGTATCACTTATTATTTTGATGATCATATATTAAAATGAGTTCTTAACCCCACTTATTTTCATAACCATATGCTAAAAAAGTGAATTGTCAAGGTGCAGTTACACCCAGAGGTCGCAGAGCCTAAAGAAAGGACTGTCTACATACACGATGCTACCGTTGGAGCACCCAACATTTTTTCTTTATTAAAGTGGCACAGCAAAAGCTAGACTCACTTAAATGATGCTGAAAAGACTGCTTAAGTAATTGGATTTATTGTCAGTGGCTGTCAGGAAGAAGGTCATAGAATACCACAACTCAGTGGCTCTTTATCTGGGTGCAGTGATAAATGCCAGGCTCAGTTCACTCAGTTGTCTTGCCTCCCTAATGATATGCTGAAGCATTAGAACTGGATTTCTTCTTTAGCAACAGTACATCATCTATACCTAAAACAAATGGCAGTTTTCCACTCTAATATAGTCCTTAGAATTTTTTTAAGCACATGAAGTTGATTTGTGACTTTGGCTATGACTACAAATTCTCAATTTAAAAAATTTTATGGGGGATGGAGCAGTAGCTCAGTGGTTAGAGTGTTTGCACACCCAGGGTCGAATTTCCACACTACATAGATAACTAAGTGTAAGAGAAACAAAAACCAGATGAAAAAAAAAATAAAATTGATTCTCTTTTTTTCTCTCTCTTACTCGTTCCTTAACTCTTTCTTAAAAAATAAAAGTGAGTATAATATAAAGAAGAGTACCAGAATCCTTGGTTACAGTATTAGAATACTCATTAACTAGTTAACTAGTTTTACTAACTTGTAAAGCTTAGTTTTCTCAACTGTTAATTTGTGATAAAATATCTCCCTCCATGGTCTGGCACCAGTATTGTCTTGTTTTGTCATTACACTGTTGTTCTTCATTGTTTGATGATGAACCCCTCCTAACTGTAAGACCATGTCTATTGAATTAAAAAAAGAAAATATCTCATGTAAGACTGTGAGGATTAATTAAAACAGAATAATACATGTTTATTATTGGGGCAGAGACAGCACATCCCTACTTGCTCCTGACACACAGAGTCCTGAGATGTAATAATGTATTTTATTTTGAACCACTCTAACTTTGGTGGTAAATAGTAAGTCATCAGAAAGGTCTATCCTACTCTAGGTGGTTATACCTTTAAAATATATTAATATGGGCTGGAGCAGTGGCTTAGCCAATACGACGCTTGCCTGGCATGTGCAAGAACGCGGGTTCAAACCCCAGCACCATGTACACAACGAACTGTCGGACCACTGAAATCCTTGTCACATGTATCTGGAGATGATGCGTTCATGTACCTAAAATCATGTGGCAAACATGATCTTAGAAGCATTGTTTCTAACAGAAAGACATCATATACACATACTTTTGGATGTCTGATATATTTTTCATCCAAAAAATGCTTGAAAAGTTTAAAAAAAGAAAATAGAAAAAAAATGATCTACTGCCAATTTGACCACAGTGAATAGATAAGAATTTCCCAGTCAAAACAAGTGTGTGGTAACATTAAGTGATAAAATGTTGTGTTTACATACTTACATACCTATGTCCATATTATATATTTAATTTTCAGCATATCCTAATTATTGAAGCTGACTTTTCTATTCTTGTATTTTTATTACAAACATTAAATCTGATTTTAATATTCGAGTTCGTTTCAATTTTGGTGGTTAGAATTTTGGATGCAAAGAATAAAGAGTTAAATAAGTATTCCAAGTCGTCTTCTAAATACTCTCTTCTGATATTATTGGGCAAGTCATAAAAGAAGAAGAAAAGATGAGTAATCATTTGAAAGTAAAAGGTTCAACGTGTGCATCCAAGAAACACAAGTTTCCATTTCTGGCCACTGTGCTGACAACTAAATTTTAAAATATTAATTACTCAGGTTGGAAAGGATGTGAATATATAGACACCCTTTTACATTGCTGGTATGAGTATAATTTGTCACAATCTTTCCTGAATGAAATTTGGCAGTATGAATTAAGAACTGTAAAAGGATTTATTTATACATGTTATCCTCATAATTCTGTTTAAGGGAATTTATACTGAAGAAATAATGAGATATCCATATGAGTTTATATATAAATATGTTTAATCTAGAATCATGAGCAGATCATAAAACTAAAAATAACCTAATTTTCCAAAAACAGGATGAATTAAGTGCTATTTTCAGAATCTAGTAATCTACTGCTGTGTTAAAAAATTTACCACCAAAGTTAGAGTGGTTCAAAATAAAATACATTGTTACATCTCAGGACTCTGTGTGTCAGGAGCAAGTAGGGATGTGCTGTCTTTGCCCCCAAATTTGTGGGGACCGCAGGTACCTTCCCTCAAAAGCTAAGGGCTGAAAGATACAGCAAAAGGCTGGGTGGGCATCTGTCCTTCCCTCTGCATTGTTTCTCCATGAGGTTGATTTGTGCTTCCTTACGGCATGGTATGCTGGGTATGGTTGGATATTGCACATAGCAACTAAGGGGATCACAGCTGAGAGCTATGAGAAGGAACAGAAGCTGCCAGTCTCTTCTGGGCTGCCTAGGATGCGGCATGGTACATCTTCCACATCCTCTGTAGTCTCTTGCTGAAAGCAATCACGGATCCACCCATATTCATAAAGAGGAAACTCCCACCTAACTTTTGATGGAAGGAGGGTCAAAGAATTTGTCGCAACCTATGATACTTTATGATATAAGTAATCTTTAGAAAGTATTACATTACTAATGATTGGAAAGCGAAGAGGGTGATCAATCTGTGTACTACTCTTTTGGTTGTGATTATAAGAAAAAGAGCTGATTTTCAAGGAAATGCCAAAAAAGAAAAAATACTTTATATGATGGTGGAATTTTTTCAACCAAATTAAAAATCTTCAATGGAAAGCTCTTTGAAGATTGACAGGTATTTACATGTAATGTTTTGAAAAGTTTGTACAAGCTGTTACCATTTTTATAGATTTATTTTTGTGAGCATCAGAATAAATTGAACTTCATTAACATCAAAGTAAAAGAGAAATTAGTGACAGAAATTAGTTGAGGACAGAAGGAAATGGTGTCAAGTCTCTAGGAAAATTTATAGCTAAAGGAATGGGAATGAATGAAAAGAGTAAATAAAAGTACACAACTAATGAAGAAAAATAAAAGACAAAATTTTAAAAGATTTTTCTTTTTTTGTACTGGGAATTGAACCCAGGGGCACTTTATCACTGAGCTACAGCCTCAGCCCTTTTTTATTTTTTTATTTTGAGATAGGGTCTTGTTAAGATGCTTAGGGTCTAAGTTGTCCAGGAGGCTTAAAACTTGCAATCCTCCTGCCTCATCCCTCCCCCTAAACCAAGTCACTGATATTATACATCTGTGCCACCATGCCTGGCCCAAAAGCATATTCTAAGAAGAAAAAATGTGGCCATTTACAGGAAAATTAGGGATAATTAATTAAATAATAGATTCTTATATTCCCATTATTTGGAATTTAAGGAAATTATTAAAGTTATTTTTTTCAGAGATATCTTTGGAAGTAAAACTTTAAAGGTGAACAATGATAAAAATAAATGAAGTAGTGATTAGAATAGTAGTCGAGTAAATTATGGAGTATGCATTTATTAGAATATTATTATCTAATCATAAGATTTAAAATTTAAAATTCTAAGAAAACTGTATATATAACAAGCTAATTGTAAAAGTAGACTTTAAAATATAAGCACATTAGAATTAACATTTGGAAAATACAAAAAATTGGTTGCAATTTATATATGAAAGTTCAATGGAAGACTAAGGCTAATTGCTTTAGTAGTTTTATTTAATGCTGCAAATTTTACATTATTATGTAAAAAAAACTTTATCAAGTTACTAAACATAGCCTAGCAAAGGTTAAAGTTTAACATTTAAGGTTATCTTATGCTTTAGTTTTATTTTAAATCAGTTCATATTTTTGAAGATTAAGTGTAAGGAAGACAAGAAGATACAAAATTATATACATCTGAAATGGTAAGATACCAATTTTATAAAATCACTCTCTTCAGAAATCATGTTTTTTTTGTCAACTACAATATTATAGCTGTAAAACAAAACTGTCATCTTGTAATGAACATATAGTTCAGTTTAGTACCCTTTAACCACAAAGCACAATTATGGCCCTTCCCTCACACAGAACGAGAAGGAATAACTCTTTATATGCTACTTTCTTAATACATGGCAAGAAAATCATGTCCACCCTAGAGCTCAGGAAATAATGCCAAGAGGTTTAAAATAGGATAACATCAATTCAAAAAGCTGCTGCACAGCAAAGGAAAAAATTAAGAATGAGAAGACAGAACACATAGAATGGGAAAATCTTTGCTAGTTATACTTCTGACAGAGGATTAATATCCAGAATATATAATGAACTCAAAAACACTTTTAAAAACCTAGTTAATGGACAGATGAACTAAACAGACACCTTTCAAAAGAAAAAATACAAACGGTCACAAATATATGAAAAACGTTCAACATTGTTAGGAATTAGGGAAATGCAAATCAAAACTACACTGAGATATCATCTCGCTTCAGTGAGAATGGCAGTCATCAAGCATACAGATAATACTAAATGCAAAAGGTGATGTGGAGAAAAAGGAACAATTTTATGATGTTGGTGGATTGGAAATTAGCATAACCACTGTGGAAATCAGTATGGAGGTTTCTCAAAGACTAAGCATGGAGCCACCATGTGACTCAGACATAGCACTCTTTGGTATTTATTCTAAAGAATTAAAGGCATCTTACTATAATGACACATGCATACCCATGTTTATAGCACACAATTCACAAGAGACAAACTATGGAACCTGTCTAGATGTCCATATATAGATACATATATAAAGAAAATGTGATAAACACAATGGAGTTTTTTTATTCAGCCATAAATAAAAATAATATTATGTCATTTGCAGGAAAGCAGATATAACTTGAGAACACTGTGTTAAGTAAAACAAGGCCCAAACTCAGAAAGTCAAAGGTCATGCATTTTCTCTTATGTGGCCGTTGGAAAGGAAAAAGGAAAAGAAAGGTGAGGGATGAGAATCTCATTAAAAACTGAAGGAAGATCAGTAGAAAGGGACCAAAGGGTGGGAGGAGGGTAGGGAAGGAGGAAATCTTGGCCAAATTATATTGTTATATTGTGTTCATGTATAAGTGAATATGTAACAATAAATCCCACCATCATGTACAACTGTAATGCAGCCATAAAAAATGGGAAAAAAGTATCAGGTCTGTACAAATTCACTTGTAATCATGATATTTTGTGAATAGATTAAAAAACTATTTTATAATTGTTTTTGTTTTCAAGTAAGGGAAAATGAAAGTATTAGTTGTCTAATTCTAGGCCAATAAGGCATTTAATATATAAAATCTGACTATCATGTGTCTTATAACTATCTGCCTTAGTTGATCATGTTATCCAGTAGATAAGCACAAAAATCATATCTATCTTTTCTTTGAATCCTAAACAATACCTAACATTCTCTGATAGCAATAAGGACAAAGATTGCAAGACATGGATAAAAGGAATTTTCTTAATCATTCAGTTTGGATATAGTCTATGGATGGTTAATTTTATGTGTCAAATTGAATGAGTTAAGGATATGTAGGGTAGTTGGTGAAGCGTTGTTTCTGGGTATGTCCTATAGATTTTTGAGAAAGAGATTATCATTTAAAACAATACATTGAGTAAAGTTTACCCTCACCAGTGTGAATAAACATACAACCCTTTGAGGATCTGAATAGAACAAAGATCTCCTTGTTCTCAAGTCTTCAGATTGGGGATTTATATCAGTGTCCACTCCCTACAACTTCTCCTCCAGTTTCTTATACCTTTGGTTTTGGTCTGAGAGTTAGACTCTTGGTTGCCGTGGCTCTCAGGTCTTGGACTCAGACTGAGTTCTTCAGTTCCCCAGATTGGGGATAGGGTGATGGATCATGTATCCTCTTGGTCCCCGTAATCATGTGAGGCAATTCTATAATACCTTCCTATCTATTATCTGTCTATCTATCATCTGCTATTGGTTCTGTTTCTCTGGAGACTCCTGACTTAATATACCTGAATCTTAAAGGGTTCAGCAAGATTAAGTGCTTTATCCAAGGACTAGAAGCTATTTAGTGAATCCAGTGTTCTTTTTGTCTTTATCAGATGTCACTTACATGCCTCACTCGGATCGCCTTGGCCTTGCCTTCTTTCTCTTGGGACATTGGCTACTTGTTCTGCATAGCCACGTCCTAGAAAACTGTCACATTTTCTAAAATAGTGGTTCTGAAACTTGAGCATCAGTCATCTTGAGGGTTCAGCAAAATACAGATCGCCAGAGTCCATTATCTGGGTTTCCAACTCAGAAGATTTAAGGTGAGGCTGAGAGCTTGCATTTCTTTTCTTTTCTTTTCTTTTCTTTTTTTAAGAGAGAGGGATAGTGAGAGAGAAAGAGAGAATCAATTTTATTTAGTTTTTAATGTGGCCTTTGTTGTTCCAACACTTCGATGTGTTCCTCGTGCTGGGGTTTGAACCCAGGTGCTTGCGGATGCCAGGCAAGCGCCATAATCTCTGAGCGACCGCTTCAGTCTCTTGCATTTATTACTTGTTTTCAGAGACAAAACCTTGAGAACCATGGCTATTAGAAAATGTGTGTGTGTGTGTGTGTGTGTATGTGTGTGTGTGTGTCTGTGTTTAAGGCATATTTGAACTTTTGACATCCACTGATAAGACAGCTGGTCAACCTTTACCTGGTGGAGTGGTAGAGAGCTCACTTTGCTAACTGAGCCAATAAATCCTCCCATGACAACCCGGTACCTTTCCTGTTTAGGCTGAAAATTGCTCTCTTCTAGAGATTGCTTAGCTCACTAGATTAGAAAATCCTTCACACAGTGTCATGATCTAATGAGATTACTCTTTAACCTTCAATTTCCAGTAACATTCCAAATGCTAGGGAACTATTAAAACCGCAATGTAATCGTAAAATGGGCACTAATGATCTTTCAGTGACAAATGTATTTGAAGGATAAACCATTAGATAGAATCAGAATTTTAGATACATTATTCTGATTAATTCTAAGAATTTGTGGTTTATCTTTCACATGTGTTTCTGCATTTGTGTTTCCACATATCATTTTTTAAATGAAAAAAATCAATATGACAGCACTGGGTTTCCAAAGAGTTTACAATTACTATCAGTAGTCAGATAATAATATCTCTAATGTTTGAGAATGGTAGAGATCAGCCTAAGGGAAAAGGCAATAACTACAAAATTAGCCAAATAGAAGCCTCATCTGTATTACCCACATCATTTTCTCTGTTCTTTTCTCTTCTTTGAGATGAAGATCTAGCTCAGAAAAGCATCATCATGTGGCTATATTGTAATAATGTAAATAGACACATTCTAGCACTTATTAGAACATCTGTATCTTTTTTTTTCCCTCTGCATTTTTCTCCTTTGTGTTGAATAGAGGCACATGGCTGAGAGAAAAGTTATTCATGCAGTCTACTTGATCACATCCTTCCCCACCGCCTGGCTAGCTTAGAAAGGAGTCTAATTTGCTGATGATTGCAATTAGGGGGGAATGATCCATTACATCAACTTTAATGAGCTGCAGCAGGTCACTTGGTTACGGATGGTACCATGCAAAGGTTGCAGTTGAGGGTGATAGGAAATCCCTGACAGCATCCTCTGACATTCGTGCAGTGGCCATAACAAAGGAAGGCTTGCTAGTTTGTAGTCATAGAAATGGCTGAACTCCACTGCATCTTTCCATTTGGACAAGCTTTAGTGTTGCTATCTAAAGTGCTTAATAATTTATAAACAGAGCTTATGTAACTGACAGTTATGATGCACAGCATTAACTTAGAAGTGGTCTTGTAGTTGAAGGGATGATAAAGAGTTTCTACATTTATTATATTTCCTCTTGCTTGATTTTAAGGGTACATTTAAACTTCAGCCAGTAAATTCAGGAACTCTGAAAACCAATTAATGATTTAGTTAAAAAGTCTACAGCAGGATGTAATAGACTGGTCTCTGAGCACCAGCACAATGTTTCTATGTGGAAATTTCCATTTTAAGATATATTAATATTTTAAGCAATAGATAGATGAAATATAAACCTTTCAAGAAAATGAAATGATAGGGCAAAAGAAGAACATTTGCTTTATCTTGTATTTAAAAGGGGTTTTCCACTATGATGATAAGAATTTGTCCTTGTATTTTTCTAGTTAAGCAATAAATAATGTGTACTATTAAGATTCATATAGTATTTAATATAATATGAAAGAATGCACTAGATAGGCTTCCAGTTTTTCTTATAAGAATAAAAGAAAAACGAAACCTCAAAAACACGCCTTTTTTTTTTTTTTAAGAGAGAGAGAAAAAGGGAATCAACTTTGTTTATTTTTTTCATCTGGCCTTCGTTTCTCTGACGCTTAGTTGAGTATGTGGTGCTGGAGTAGGAACCCAGATCCCTGTGCATGCCAGGCAAGTGCTCCAACCACTGAGCCACCACTCCAACCCCCCAAAAATACCTTCTTTTCTGAAGCCTAACTTGTTTTAACAAAAACTTTTGGATTGACTCTAAATACTTTTGAATGTGTAACCAAAGGTGCTAGGTTTCCTTGTGCATAAGTAGAAAACATCTGAATTTTCAAAACGTGAAAGAGTAAGGTGTGTCCCAAGGGGAGAGGTGGGGGTTAAAAAAAAACATATGAGATCCAAGTCTGCAAAGGGAGTCCATTTGGATGTGACTCTGAGTAGGCATAAATCCCCACCAACCTCCCCAGTGGAAAAGATCAACATATCATAGGTGAAGAACACTCACCTAAGGATTTCAAGCCCACAGCAATCTTCCTGCACCATTATCATAAATTGCTAGCTTGGCAAGGGAGGCATAAGTACGGAATTCATTGTCTGAAGCAACTCCTCTGACGGAGCTTCTTCTCTGGTTTATGTTGACATGTGTGCTGCCGCCCTTATTTGTATCTTTGTCAATACAGCTTCATTTTCACTCATTCGGTTGTTCTTATTACTTGTGCTTTAGCACTGCGAGCCCAATTATTTCCCCTCATTCCTATCTGCAAATGAGAACAGAGAACTTGGAAGTGCACAGTCAACAAGTTCGACTCTGAATAGAATCCCCTTGCATGTGGCTACAAAGGCTTTAGCCAGGGCTAATTGTGGGCCAGTCTCTGACATCCTCAAAATTAAGTGTTTAATTGTTCCCACAATGGTTTAATCGTGGTTGCAATTAACTGCAGGTGCTACGTTTGCACCTGCAGCTCGTAGAGGGATGAAGCCACCCAAAACACGTTGCTGAGGCAGAATCTTAGGGTCACTGGTTTAACCTCCGCAAACACTTCAAATTAAAGACACCATTTAACAAATATCCTTTGTTCTTGATTGAACTTACTTTAGCCCATTCATCTTTGAGTTTGGTGTTATACTGTATAATTTCTATGCACTTGGAAGAGAGTAAACCTGGGTACTTGTATTTTTCTTTAATTTGAATAAAATCTTTAAGCAATTCCTTAAAAGAGCAAATACCACCTTGGCTGTAATGTCTCAAAGCCTCCTGTTATCTTTCTGGGATGGAAGGCCTCATTTCTGCAGAGAGGTTAAAGGAATAAAACAAAGGTGTGGCAAAGAGCCATGATTTGGGGAACTGCTAACCCAGGCACCTCTTGCTGTCTAGTCACATAAAATTCGGTGAGTGAAAACAGAGAGGATGGATCATGTAGTTATCTGGTTAACAACTATAGCAGTTTTCCTCATATGTTTTTTTGTTTTTTAAGAGAGAATCAGTTTTATTTATTTTTTCATCTGGTTTTTGTTTCTTGGACACTTATATGTGTATGTGGTGTTGGGGGTTTGAACCCGGGTCCTTGTGCTTGTCAGGCAAGCACTTTAACCACTGAGCCACTGCTACAGCTCCCTGTATGGTTATTTTTAATGGTCCACCATGTTTTCTCATGTACAGTTAGTTCCTTAGGAAATAGCACAGTCCCTTTTGCACATTATAGACTTACTAAACACTCTTTAAAAAGAGGAAGCAGAGGGGCTCGAGCAGTGACTTGGTGGTTACAGAGCATGCCCTGGTATGCATGAGTACACAGGTTCAAACCCCAGCACTACACACACAACAAAGTGTCGGAGCAACGAAAGCCACATGAAAAACTAAATAAAAATTGATTCTCTCTCTCTCTCTCTGTTCCTCTCTCTTTAAAAAAATACAACGAAATGGAGGATAAGGAAGGGACATGGTCTGTGGGTCATTTACACAGCTTTAACCAAGAAGATTTTGTGTTCTGTTCCTTTATCTCTCCTCTTCCTCAATTTCCTTCACTTAGAAAGTAAACTAATCCGCAGTCATCAGTTTGCTCTGTCACGTGCCCCTCCTGGGATGGCTGGATAACCGGGCTGGAGCTGACCCTGACAGGGTAGCCTTTCTGATGGACTTAAGCGGTCAGCGACATCACAGGGCACTGCAAGGGGTGCAGCATAAAGTCTCAGGGCATGAGTGCTTCCCTGAGTACTGGGCTGAGGAGGACGCGGCTGTGTGGATTAGCAGATCAAAACATGGCCTGAATATCAGCTGCCATTGCTTTTTCTGGCCTTGGATCTATTTCATGAGCACTGAAGTTGTTTCAACAAACTTTGAAAGGATGAAGACATGGATATTTTCCAATTGTTTGATTTCTGACCTTCTAGATGACCTGTATTTCCTCAGCAGGCCACAGGCTAACAGGTCACAGCATAGCATGTATAGGGCTGGACCGGTCAAGACCTAGCTGGGATCTCACAGCTTCGTGACTCACAAAGTAAAGAATAAGGAACTTAACTTGATACAGATCCTGAGGTTAGAGGTCAACAGGACTCTCATGACTTTATTAGGCAATCTATTAAAGACTTTATTAAGTGGACACATCATGCTCACAACTCTCAGTAACTGGCGAGAGAATGGTCTTTACCTTTGCAACTGTTGTCATTGACAGCTTTCACAAGATTGTCATGATGTTCTGGAGAATTAGCAAGAACTATTTCAGTCTTAAAATCTCTGAAAAACTTCGAAGTAATGTGTCCACTTTTAAATATTGAGAAAATGAAGATCTTTTTAAATATAATATCTAGTTAGGATAATACATGAACATAGCTGATACCATATTTTTGATAGGAGTCATTTTCATTTATTTTAAGGGGAAAATTGATGTCCTTTTTAAAAATACAGTGTCATATCCCTTCCTGAAAAATCATATTTTATATCTATGTACATATGCATTTCTGTGTGTATAACACAAAACTTTTTAACATTTTTCCCTAGCAAAAAGATTATTGTGAATTCATGTCTTTAATTTCAAAATTGGACCAGCTAGACCTAATAAAAGCCCAGATGTCTAAGTGCCTTATTCCTACACATTCCTGTGATTCCTGGGTTCTAATTCTAACTTTCTATAATTTGGATGAGTGATTTTATTAGAGGCATTTTTCTTCCTTATTTACAAAAGAACTTCTAAGGAATTTTGCTTCTTTATCTATGAAATGCAAACCTATAGGCTGATTTTTCCTGAAGGGACACTAGGAGTTGCTGAAACCACAACCTTTGATAGTTCATTTATAAATACTTTTCATAATTTGAATATATGTTGAGAAACTAGAGCAATCGTTGTTAGTGTAAAAACAATGAATAAAATTGCTTTTGTTTTTCCAATGATGGATGGGTGTTTCTTATCTAGTTTGGGATTCTTTGTTTGGGTAAAGACTTTTTTTAAAGGTCAAGTTCAGAGCTGTAACAGCTCCAGAGATGTCAGTTTTCTTTTGGTAACGTTCTTCTTATGTTATACTTAGGAAGAAAACCACTACGGTATTTAAAAATGAAGGCTGGCGTTCTCGTGGACTACAGAGTGCCTTTGTGTCTGAGCTCAGACACGCAGATGACTGGGCAGGCTGCTATGCTGCGCGGTGCCCCCGGCCAGGACAGGCACTCTTTTCCTCAGTTTCTGGGAGTCCTTCCCAGCACTTGCCCTCTAACAGTAGGGAGCTGACTTGTTCAAGTTCCCCTTCTCCCTTGGAGCAGTGCACTCTCAGTGAGTAAGTGAAGCAGGGGCAACAAGCCTGACTCCCTTGCTTCCTGTGGGGCAAATCTGAAGACCCATCCAGCTCTGGCCTTCCTCAAAATTGGCTGCAATCTTTGCTGCAACTGCTTTTCTCTGCAGTGCCCCCTTTCCCAAATCCTACTTTCCTCCCTTTCTTGTAAATCCCCCAATAAAATCCTGACCTTTTTTTAATTCAGAGGCTGATCTCAAGGAACTCAAAACAACACAGAGTACAAAGTTTAAGGGAGTATTCTAGGCATTAGATGCTCTCTGAAACTTTCTTTTTTGCAAACACTGCTCTTCTTTCTCTGTGTGTGTTTGTGTGTGTGTGTGTGTGTGTATGCGTGTGTTTTAAAGCCTCTACATTCAGGCTCCACAGATGGGCCATTTTAGTAGAGCTTCTGTTAATATATTTCTAAATCTTTTAGTGCTAAGCCAAGCACCTAAAACTAATTCTACTAGGCTATTGCTAGGCCATGAGATTATCGCCCCAAACAGGCTTGGAAACAGCATGTGCTAAGAGCAGAGGAGCTAATGGGGAAGACCATCTTAGTGAGCACACACTAAACCATCTGCAAGACCTCATGTCTCAGAATGCAAGTGACCGGGTGATTGCACTCTCTAAACACAAAAGGAAATGTTTCAAAAGTCAGGCGCCAAGAATGATTTGTTTTGCACTTAGTAAATCCCTTACAAAGCAGTCAGATATATGGATTGATCTCCTGGAAAGTTTGCCCCTCTGTCATGCATACATGGATATATGGCCCTGGGGGATTCTTCCATTTCCTGAGAAGATAAATGGTATATGGTATAACTAAAACTTAGCATTTATATGTTCTTGGGAGATAATTTGGGGTATTCTGTAGGGTAGTTTCAGGGATGTTATTAAGAGGTTATGAGGCAGAAATATGAAAAAGAGATAGAGAGAGAACAGGGAGAGCAATTGGAAGGAATCATGCCCCAGGTTTAGTCCACATTGGCTGTCTGACTACATCATCTATTCATTCATTCATTTATTCATTTATTCTCCCAGTTGTTCAATATATGGTTGACTGGGCTAGAAATATTGGATATTCAGACTAGCACTCATTTACAATAACAAGAGCTCAAAGCACGTAATTTCCAAATCTGACCAGCCTAACAAAAGCTCAGATGTCTAAGTGACTTATTACTAAAAACTTCTACCATACTTCCATTAATAAGGTATCAGAATGCTGGAAATGAAATATTAATTTTGTGGAATGCCCTGGCAAGCTATCTTTCAGGGGATACTTGACGTAGAGTGGGCATTAAGGCAAGCAATATGACCCAGCAGGAGAATTCAAGGTGAGCAGTTTAGTAGGCTCTCTGAACTGTGGAGATGGGCAGGACATTGAAAGATCTATAGAGTCAAGGATGGCTTGTGAATCTCACACTTGTGAACATCCAAATTAGTATGCACAAGTATTCATTCACCTAAAATTAGGAGACTTTGTGATTTATTTCTATTGCCTTTTCTTTATTAACCTTTCATTTTTCTCTTTTCAGATTCATTGTGAGGCAGTAGTGGTGATAGGAGAAGCTCCTCAAAGTTTAGAAACTTACTCATGGATTGTACCCACAGTGTCCCACACTGTTGTGAACAGTACATTGATGAGCAAGTCAGTCCGATAAGGTCCTTTCTCTCAAGTGGAGATGCTATGCTATGCTATGCTATGTTATTTATTTATTTTTTTATTTCAGGGATTGAACCCAGGAGTGCTTAACCCCGGAACCACATCCCAAGCCTTTCTTACTTTTCATTTTGAGACAGGCTCTCAGCAGGTTGCTTAGAGCCTCCTTAAGTTGCTGAGGTTGGTTTTGAACTTCCCCTATTCCTGCCTCAGCCTCCCAAGCCACTGGGATTATATGTGTGCACCACTACACCAGGCTGATGTGCTACTTATTAAGAGTGTTAAGCAAAACAATGCCACAAAACAGGGGATATGACTGTATACAGAATTTGTGTTAGATTTTGTGTGGGCAAGAATATTTCTTAGAATACTGTCTGGTAATGTTAGGTATTGCATTTTTGAGGTAATGTACTAGGTTTATGGTATGCATGAGATGCATGCCTAATGTTGGTATTTCTGTATTGTAATTAAAAAATGCTGAATATGGACTTGCTGAAGTTTGAGATTTAAAACGATAACGTACTCAATTTTAAGTCAGAGAGTTGAAGGAGCTGGGGCCAATATGTTATGTTTTCTATGTGGTAGATGTCTCAATTTTCAGCACTTAGTGCATCACTAACATTGGATGGAAAGTAATTAAAGACCACTGGGACATGAACTATAGGCCACATTTACTCTTAGAAACAGGGAGTCCTGGAAGTTGATTTCTTAATGTATTCTCCAAAATAGAATATCCCTATTGGTGCCTCAGGGACTTCCCTAAACCATAAGAAGCCTATTCCAAAGGATTTAATGAGAGGAGCTTTCAGGACTTAATATCTTGTGAAGTGATCCAGCCCTTTTGAATTCTCTGAGTCCTTTAACAGTTAGAGCAAGACACATTCCTGTTTGGGACATTGACCTTGGATTAGAGAATAGTAATCAAATTATAAATGCCCAATGCCAAATCAATCTTCTAAAACAGGCTATATATGTATATTTTTTTTCCAGGGCTGAGGACCGAACTTGGGGCTTTGCGCATGGTAGGCGAGTGCTCTGCCACTGAGCTAAATCCCCAACCCCTAAACTGGGCAATATTTTTGACAGGATCATAGAACTGTATAAAACTACATAATCAATGTTATTACTCTGACATTTTAGCACCAATTTTTAAAAGTTATATTTAAATTTTCTCCAGGTGACAGTAAGTTTATTCTCTTTACCATCTGCCTATCATATATACCTGCACCTCAGAAAACTTGTATAAAAGTATCCTAAATATAAAGTTTGAAAAATATGTTGTATATTATGTGTTTTGAGAAATAACCTCTGGGGAGCCTTAGTTTATAAGCTTTTGAGTTATGTGAGACAGTACACGCTATTTAAGCAGTCAATTTGTATTAAATGATGAGGATGGTTTTTGACTTTGATGGCCAGACATATAAATAGAAAGAGGTATTATTATTAATCCTTTCCCCATAAGGATCCTTCTACCTGATTGCGTTCAATAATGGTTCTATGGAATTAACCCATCTTAAAGCTCTGTAGAAAGAGCTGAAAGAAGCAGAAGACAGGTTACATCACAAGACACAAAGCTAATCACAAATATTCTTAGGTAACCAGTTGGAACTCAGAAAGATCACATCATCAGAAATGAAAGGACATTTGGTAACTGGGAATCCAACATGCGCCATTCAGGGGAATTGTTCAATTTAACTGATGAACTATGGAGCTTGAATATATGTGGTTTTTCTTTTGATCAATGTTACTTTTCGGAATCAAATGAGAACATGGAGCACAGTGAACAGCCCTATGGGGGGAGAAGAAAACAGTCATCTTGAGTAGGTATGTCTGAGATATGTATACTGAGATGCAGTTCCTTAGATTTTAATTATTTCTAGAAACTGTTCAGAGAATAGCCAATACACGGATACTATAAAGAAATGCTAAATTAAAAAAAAGAAATGGTAAATTGAATTGGGAATTGAATACCCGTTTTCTGAAAGACCCCCACAAAAATCTAAGATATTATAATTTTATTTCCCCTAAGGTGGCTCTGTGAGCTTTTAATGTGCATGAATACGATTTGCATCAATTTACTTGCATGAATCAGGATTCTCAGCCAAGGTGAAAGTAAAAAACAAAATGAATCCATCTCTCTTGTTCAGCCAGAAGGTAACTTTTGCCACTATTCCTTTGTTTTAGAATTCTTGGACAGAAAGCATTGTCCTTGAACAGTACAGATTTGGAGTCTGTGTTCACTATATACAAGATCTGACCCACCCATGTATTTATGCTGTTAAGTAAGGCATGTTTACCTGATTTATCTAAATATTTTATTTTATTTATTTATTTATTTGTTTATTTTAGCAAAATAGCAATGCAACTGTCAGTTTTGGCAGGGATGACATAATACAGTGATTGACAGTATGGACTTTACGTCAGACACACTGAGACACATTTAGCCCTGAATGTGCCTCCCCAGCTTACTGAGTGATGAACAGCAAATTACTTGAGTGCTAAGTAGTAGTTATACCTTTATCATATAGATGTCAGTGGGACTGAATAAGATATGTACGTGGAGTTTGGCATGGTGTCTGACATACAAAGTAATTGCTATCTGTTAAAAACATTGTATTTGAACAATTCACTTCTTCCTATGAAAACATACAGGAATGCTTCCCTCTTGGCTTTTTTGAACCCAGGGCCTTGCATGTGCTGGGCAAGCATGCTACCACGAGTCACATCCCCAGCCTACCTTTGCACTTTTGATCACAAAATTAATATTTGATATAGGAATGAAATGCATATATATTTTAGTTACTGTTAGCTCAATGATAAATGTATCTAGATGATACATATATTATATATATATATATCACATATATGTCTGCCAAGAATATACTACAGTGGATTTTTTATTATTGCTAAAGTTAAGAGTTTAAAGATTTTTTTTTAAGAGAGGAGGAGAGTGAGAGAGAGAGAGAGAGAGAATCAATTTTTTTTTGAGTTTTTCACATGGCTTTCGTTGCTCTGACACTTAGTTGTGTACATGGGTGCTGGGGTTTGAACCCATATACTTGCACATGCTGGGCAAGCACCGAGCCACTGCTCCAGCCCCACAAAGCTGTTTTTATATTGGTTCCAACCCTTTCCTCTATTCATAGACCAGGTTCTGTTTCTCCAACTTGTGTTTCTCAATTCAACTGTTCACAGGTGTGTTCCTGACTGACTGCTTCCTAGTTTCAGTGCTGATCTTCCAGCGGCATGGAGGTCTCAATTCTTTTGCTCTAAGTTTAGACTTCAAAAGATGGATCTCTGCTTCAACCCCATGAAGCTCATTAACCTATTTATCTTCCTATTTGCTTTGGCAAAAGTCTTTGGGTCTCAAGAAAGAGTGATGTGTACTATGATCCATTGTTTTTCTCTTTTATTTATTTGTCTTTTCAATCTTTGTTGAATTGCTTCTAGATTGCAGGCACGGCGTTAGGTTTGGGGAGATAAACCTAACATAATCCTTCAACCAGAGGCACTGGTGGAGAGAGGAAAGTTAATGGGCAATAAGAATTTAGACTATAAATATATAAAAATATGAGTAATATCCCTCCTCCAGTCTTGAAGTGGGTTAACATGGTCTTGAAAGGCTTTCTGAATCATCTCAAAAACAAGACCTGCAGGATGAATTAGCCTGACTCAGAGGAAGGAAGAGGAATGGAAAAGTGTTTTCTGGCTAGAGACCATGGGGTAAAGAGAGGTTGGTTTCCTCTGGGATTTACAAGTGAAAAAGCCTGGAGTATAACGTGCAAGGGTTGGGAAAGCAAGCAGAGGCCACATTGTTGTCTCTTATGCAAAATATATCACAATTGACACCTTGCAAGTGATTTTTAACTAAGATCTGGCTACTTGGAAGTGATATGTCTGGTTGCTTCCTGGTGTCTTAGTTGGATTGCTTTGGTACTATCTATTTTGAGACAGTGTAGCTTCTTCCACACATTCATTGTCCACTAGGTATATTCTGTTAGCCCATACAGCCCAGGGAGGCCTGGGTGGACTACACATCATTGCTTATGTCACAGGGATCTCTGCAATGGGCTTGGCATTGTCCATCATAGAGTGACTATCTTTTTTCCAGTGGGGAATAGATACCACTGGCATTGGCTGAAGTTGTATGTGTTGATCATGCCAACATCATGAGTGAGAAGAACAAAAAATATGGATTTAGAGCGCTCTACTTTGGCAGATGGACTTCAGCTACAAGATTTTTATCATATTTGGAACCCCTCATTAGGATAAGGATGACATAATTATGGAAATCTGCTATTCTTAGGTCTTCCTCCAGCTTGGTTTAACATTTAGGATAACATGAATTCTTTCTGATAGTATTTCAGAAAGATGATCCTAGGACTGTGATTATAAGAATGAAGGCCAATATCTTCCATTTCACACCCAATCTGTGAAACATCGGCACTTTCCACATCAAAATACTTCCAAAATGTTTCCCCAATCAAAACAACAGGCATGAAGGCTTGGGGAAAACACTGGCTGAAAAGTCTGACGACAAAGACAATTTCTTCATGCCTTTGGTATAGCCCAGGCTAATGTTGTCTAGTGCTACATGGAGAGACTGCGTCTGGGAAGTTCCCAACTACATTGCATTTCATCTAGGAGTCAGGGTCAGTTATTGGTCAACAATAACTGTGAAACTGCTAAAAATGACAGAGCAAATAAAAAGAGTGATTGGGAAGCTTTCCAGTTGCTCCAGCAGGGGCTCCAGCCTCTGTCTGTCTAGACTGAAGGAGGACAGCAGTGGTGATTGCCTGTGCTGCGCTTCCTGTTGACTCTGCCAAGTCTGATGCGTTTGGTGTAGTCATTTTCTGGGTTCTTTCATCTCTGGCTCAACATAATGACTGCAGGACTTACACAAAAGGGATGGGATAGTGTGTGAGCGAAGGGTCTGTGAATTTTGCCATGCCGACATGTGCGTGTTAGACTCTCCTTGGCAGCTTCTGTGTGAGGAGTCATGAGGAAGTTGTGTAGTAGAGCGGTTCAGGGAGTGTGTTGGTCTCAGCTGTCCTCTTCCCCACTGTGTTGTACTGCATGAGCCATGGAGTTTCTTAGGGCCCTGTTCTCTTCAGCAAAATGGAAAAGATAACAGATATTAGTATTTGGGAACCATATGTAGTCAATACCGAAGTATTAAAGTAAAGGGGAGGCACAGTGAGAGATGAAGTGGTATTTAATTTCTAGCTCCAAACAACCTCTCTGGAAAACGGCATCATCGACTGAAATTAATAGTGACGCTCAAGTCTGAGGAATGTGTGAGAATTAAATGAAACAGTATGTGCAAAACACTTGGCACAGAGATTAGTACTCGGTAAAGCGATGCATGCTGCTCGGACTCACCGGAGGACCAAACCCCTTCCATGTTTATTGCTGTTGATACCTGGGGTCAGGGACCCAATCAGATTTTAGCTATAGATCTGACAAATTTATTTTCACATACACATGATCTCTGTTAAGTGTGGTAGTAAAATAGCCACCTTGTTTGTCTCATTTTGCATGGCAGCCAGCTTTAGCTCCTGTTAGTAATGGTGCTGCTTCTGATATAGCATCCTGATTTAGAAGGTGGTGTGAGCAGGCTGATGGGTGAGAGGATATAAGACAGCTTTAGGATCTTTCCAGGGCAGCCATGACCTTAGGTATAGGCATTAGTACTCTTAGCTTGGCTGTGTTTTGAACATTTGCATCTCCCCCAAATTCATATGATGAAACCTAACCCCAAAGTGATGCTATTAGGCAGTGAAGCCTTTTGGAGGAGATTAGGTCATGAGGGATTCACTCACATGAATGGAATTAGTGTCTACATAGAAGAGGCCTGAAGGATTGCTTTCTTTCTTTCTTTATCCTTTCTTTCTTTCATGTAAGGACACACAGAAGGCACTATCAATGAGGAATGGCCCTTGCCAGAGGCCAAGTGTTATGGTTTGAATGTGAGGTGTCCCCAAAAATCTCAAGGGAGAAAATCTGGAAGGCTGAGATGAAAAGATTGGGTTATGAGAGCCTCAACTCAGTTAGTGAGCTAATCCCCCTGATGGGATTAATTAGTAGCTATAGGCTCATAGAATGTGGCTGCAGGAGGTGGGTCGTTGGGGGTGCTTTGGGGGTGTACCTTTTATTTCTGGCTAGTGCAGTCATTCTCTCTCTCTCTGCTCCCTAGAGCCGGCATGCCTTCCACCATAATGTTCAGCCTCACTGCAAGTCCTGAGGAATGGAGCTGGTATCCTATGGACTAAGACCTCAGAAACTGTGAGCGTAGAATAAACTTTTCCTCCTAAAATTATTCTTCTCAGATCCTTGGATCTTAATAATGGATAATTTGGCTAAAACACCAAGTCTGCTAGAACTATAACTTTGGATTTCCTCAACTCCAGAACTGTGAATGATAAAATTCTATTGTTTACGAATTACCCAGTCTAAGATGTTTCTTAAGAGCTTTCTCAACAGAGTAGCACACTCAGAGTAGTATGAAATGGCATCGTTAGAGCAGACATCGGCTCTGGTGTGTGGTATTGGAAGTGGTGGCAGTGGGGAACTAAGGTACCACTGTGAACCCTTAGTGTTGGATCTGACTTCCAAGTTCTAATCAAGATTCATTTTCTTCTTCTACATACAATCATTTTATGCTAAACCAGTTAAGACTAGATTGGGAATAAACCGACACTTCTGGCTCCCGGTAGAATTCTTAGCTTCTTGTTCCTCCTTTACCCATATTGCTTTACTAAGATTTAGGGAGGCAGGTAGGGAAGAGGTTCCTCATAAGCTAAATCTACGCAGTCTAAAACTCTGTTGAGGGTGCTTTGGTGACACGTGTGGTTTCAATGTGGCCTGAGTAATTCTCTAGGCTTACAGGCAGAGAAATGGACTCTTGGAGGACTCATTCAATCACTTGACAAATATTTATTCAGCAACAACTATGTACTTAGTCCTGGTAACAAGGGGTACAGCAGTGATTACAAAGACCAAAATCTTTTCCATCTCAAAGCTTACATTTTATAGGGGAAGATGTGCTATGAACAAAGATTAAAAATAGGTGGCAAGGGACTGGAATGGTGGCTCAGTGATTTCAGTGCTTGCCTGGCATGCATAAGGACATAGGTTCAAATCCCAGCACCACATACACAATGAAGTGTCTGAGCAACAAAAGCCAAATGAAAAACTAAATAAAATTGATTCTCTTTCTCTCTCTCTCTCTTCCTGTCTTTCTCCCTTTAAAAAAAAAAGTAGGTGGTAAAAGAAATGAGAAAAATAAAGTAAGAAAGATGATGGCACGTGGGGGTTGTGCTCCTCACGGAACTCCAAAGCAAAAGCACTCGGCATTTAGTTCTAATTCTACTTGATTGTGCCAGTTGTGATGAGAGTATCAAGAGGCAGCTGTTGGTATTGCTGGTACCGCAGTGAGATCTTCCCGCAGTGAATTCTACATTCCACATCAGAGACTGGGACCAATCCCCTACCTGGGCTTCTACCCTTTAAATGTGCTTTTTTTTTTTAAATTCAGTGTTAGAGATCTTTCCTCTGATCCCCAAATGTGGCCTCTCACCTTTACCTGATGACCTCTAAGCCATGCTACTAACGTAAATGTTTTGGGGGGCAAGCACACATGTATATCGTGATAAATATAAAGCTATTCCCTCTGTAATCACATCACAGAACAACTAACTTAAAAATTTAATTTCTATTACAGGACAGCAGGAATCAAGTCATCTTAATGAGATAAACCACAAATCTCAGTTTTGCATAATATTTCAGCATCTTTTCTTACACAGCTCTTTAATGAGAATTGCTTATAGACAGTTTTACTGTTAAGAATTTTGCTTCCTTTCCTCCCCCCCCCCCATTGCTCCCATTAGGTGCTAATAAGCAGTGAAATAACCACAACTGGGTTTATAAATGAGGAAGGAAGTCAAAAAAGGTAGGTTTGTCCCACAAAGTAACGCTCAGATTTATAAATCCTAAAGAGTTAACTGCATTTTCTAGCTTACAACTGTCTCTTTCGATGTTGTGGCTCATTGTGTATTGTGCTTTTCTTTAACTGCCTGAATTTTAGGAAGGTGATGTAATCTTTGGCACTAATTGCCAGTCCTTCAAGAAATAGTTGTTGATATAAGAGAATGTCATCTTTTCATTTTTCCTTACTGCACTTCAGGCCCATGTTATATACACATACAACCCAGAGTGAAACCACACACTGGAAACATTATGGAAAGTTTCCCACTAGAGCAGTATGGCTATGCGAAGAGCAAGAAATACCTTCACTCAAATCGAAATGATTTATGACCACGCAGGACTTGATTTGAGGTGGGCCACCACAAAGGATTTAGTAACCCAAATAGTGTCTAGAAAGTATACACATTTGGAAAATATTATTGAGATTTTTATCATACCCTTTTGCTAGTTTGTTGAACAAATACTTCCTTTACTGAAAAAAACAAAAAAAATAGAATTTGTTCAAATAGAATAAGTTATTCACAAATTGTTTTTTAAATAAGAAAGCATTCATTCTGTTGGCAAAATTCTATGCTTTAATAGCTCAGTTTTTAAACTCATTTTGTTTTCTGTGCCAGTTGTTTTACATTTACTCAAATATATCATTCATCACATCATTATCTTTTACAAACTTAAATATATACTAGTAAAAACTTACAGACTTGAAGGATTTTTTCAAGAAAGGACAAAATCTATCAGACACGTTTTTAGTTTATCAACTTCAAATGAAGAAAGAAAGGGTCATATCTTTGTAATTTCTGTTTTCTTATAGTATGGAAAATTAACAGCAATCATTTGAAGTTTGGTAACAAAATTTAATACTATTTTTATTTTATTCTAGACATTTTCTTTTTTAATACATAAAATATATAAAAGTTAATATTTAAAGATCTACTTAAGTTTTTCCTCTTAAGAAACACTTGATTCTCAGTTCTTAGAGGTCAATAATTATATTTAATACTTGTCAACATTACTGTGCTCTTTCAAGGATTCAATACATATGAGTTGGATTTGCTGAAGGACTTCCTCAACCTCACAGAAAAACTGAATGGTAAAGGCAAATAAGCACCATTCAAGCCCAAATCAAAAGGGCACTGGACTGGATGCAAGTTTGACTACCCAGGTTCCAGAAAACACACTTCTACCCTTAATCAGCTATGTAATTTCAGATCAGCCAATTTAGTTTCCTTCCAGTAGAATGAATGCTAAAATGATTACCTGCATCAAAGACCTTTTTTGAGAATCAAATAGAATGAAGTGTATAAATATGTATATTAACCATAAACATTAAGAACAACTCACCCATTACTTTTCCTGTGTTGTAGAACTGTTCTTCTACTAAGTCACTATGGGAATTCCACAAGTCACTTCTCTTTTCTGAATCACAGATTTATTTGGAAAATGAAGGTGTGGGATTTAGCAGACAACCTTCAAGGCCTTTTCAGGAAGGACTCTTCAGTTCCCATGACTATTAGGAGCAAGTCAGAAAACAATTTCCTCTCTTCCAAGAGTTCAATAAGAATAAATTAGTTGGAGAAGTTATTATGCACTTGATTTTAAAATGATCTCTCCTTCTAACTATAATGTTCCACCAGTTAGTACCTAATTGATATAACAGCTCTTAAAGAACATTAAAATAAGTTTTTGCTGTTTCTCCAGAGTTGTAATATCTGTTTTTAAATTATTTATTCTTATCTATTAAAACTTTAGTATGCATTACGAATAATAAATAAATATTAATGCATACCATTGTACCATTATAATCATTTATAAATGTACATATAATTATATACATTTTGAAACATATACTTTATAAATTAGAGAAAGAATGCAGTGAGGATGAAAAAGATGCATAATATCTCAGGGTGCTATCTAAATTTAGTACACAGCTCCTAATTAGTGATATGGGTTTATGACACATATTAAATAATGTCAATAATTTTGAATAGCCAGCTCTTTTCTTGTCAGATCTGGTTTGATGATCATTATCTATGCCTTACTATGCTGCAGATAGTGTGATCATGCCAGGGGTAGGAGATTGTTAAGTCAACCAATTTCTCATTTTTGCTTATAATTTAAGGAAAAAAACCAATTGTCCATTTTTTTGTGAAGATTTATTTAGTTAATACTAAGTAATCTGATCTTTAAACCAACTTATTTGCATATCCCAAGACTATAGTAGGCTGCAATATGTTTTAGAAGCAAGGGCAGGATCCTGACTTTCCCTGTAGAAATCTTGCACAGTAGATGGGACACTTGACCTTCTGAATCACAGGACTAAGGAGAGGTATCAAGGGAGGACTCCAGTGATAATCACATGTAGAATACAGTAAATTTTTTTATAGTTAAGTTTTTCTTATTTCTAGATCAAAACCCCACATAAATAAGATACACACACACACACACACACACACATACACACACATTTTTTAAATCTGTCCCCACTGATTTATATTGTGTACTTCTTTCAAATGTATGGGAGCACATATCCTATATAAAAATATTCTATGATTACATATCTTAACATATGTTTACATGTTTAGAAATATTACATGTATTAGTGTGAATGATTCCAGTAATCTCCTTCATCCGTATTCTAGGACCTCCAGTGGGTACCTGACATCACGGACAATACCGAACCCCGTACACACTATGATTTTTGAACAGTGGATCTTAGCAACTCAGGCACACTATTTGATCCCCTTTGTTATTAAGTTGAGAACTCGCCTTTCACTTACAGGAAGTACTTTGCATCTTCTCCTTGGCAAATCCAAATTGCCAGCCTTACTACTCTTATGCCTTGGAGACATTATTAAGTAAAACAAGGATTACTTGAACACAACCACCATGGTGCAGCAACAGTAGATCTGATAACTGAGCTGGCTGCTAAGTGACTAGCAGGTGAGTAGTGTATACAGCATAGAAAAATGCTGGACAAAGGCACGGATGGGATGGAGTGCGACAGAGCAAGATTTCATCATGTTACTCACTATGGCATGTAATTTATTTTTATTTATTCATTTTTTGGCATGTAATGTTATTATTTATGGATTCTGAATTTCTGGAATTTTCCACTTAATATTTTGGATAGTGCTTGACTACAGGTAACTGAAACCATGGAAAGTAAAACCACAGATAAGGTGGAAGGACTTTTATGTATATTAATACACAGATACGGAGGACTGGGCATACACATTTATTACAAACATGAAAATAAAATATTTAGATTAAAGAGGTCAAGATAAAATATGCATGAAAGGAAGCTTTAATGCTCAAGTCCCCTCTTATTGCTGGTTCGTTGTGTACTCTACGCTGTTTGTTTGTTCGTTTTGGTGCTGAGGATTGAATGCTGGGCCTCTCTAGTGCTAGGCAAGTGTTCTATCATGGAGCTACACTCCATGCCTTGTGTATTCTATTTTCAAAAACACTTTTCCTGGACCTATTGGTAAAAAAATTTCCACTAGGTTTTTAAGCAATGGAAAAGAAATGTGAATAATTCATAAACAAAGAAGTGACCACAGTAGGTGGCTGTGTTTATGACTTTCCTATTTTCCCACCTTGCCAAGAGCAAACAAGCTTAGAAATGTGGGCCAGACTCTCTGATTCTCTAGGTCATTCCCTTATCACCTGAGTTCTCAAGCCCCCAATGGACTCATCATTAGCCAAGACTTCAAATTTGATTGACGGATCTTCTAAGAGAAACTACTTTATCTTCAAATTTGTCATTGAAGACGAAAAGCAGCCCCTTGATGCCATGACCTAAGGAATAAGGGTCATTTCATCAGGGTTGGACAGTGACATGGAGAACATGAGACTTGTTGAGAATGTGAACTCAGCCTTCTAAAGCATGGATTGTGTTAACTGAGCAGGTGGCATTATTTGCTGTTTCTGAACTTTGCTAACACTTATAAATAGCATCTATAGAGTCATGTATCTATTAAATAGTGAATTCATTTTCTCTTCTATTTAACCTACTAAATGATCCACCTATTTCTTTTCTTTCATACATTTAATTTGCTATAGCAGTGCTTATATTTGCTAGAAGTGATCATATTGATTCAAAAGCTGAAAATTATTTTCTTTTTTCTGTGCATAAATAAACTATTGAATACTTTTGGCTTTTGGATAAGCATGGTCAAATGATAATTGCATTCTCATTTTTTGGTATCAATTTTGTTACCCTAATTTGTTCAAACACTTTTATGTGCAATAGTCTCTCATTAAATCAGGCATTCCTTAAATGGTATTAATTAGCATGTATAAAATCTACCTTGTAAACTCAGTTAATTTTACAAATTATACTACTCTGTGATAGTATCCCTGGAGCTTCATCAAGTCTCTGATTTCTAAATAATTTTGAAGTGAAAAGGATTTTTAATAAAAAAATACACTAAAATTCTCTTCTCAATCATAGATAGCAGTAAGATATCTCTTGGAGGTTTTATGTACCTTTCTGTACTGTGCATTTTAAATGTTAAGTACTGGGTCTGGAGCAGTGGCTCAGCAGTTTCGGCGCTTGCCTGGCAAGCATGAGGACCCGGGTTCAAACCCCAGCACCACGTACACAATTGAGTGTTGGAGCAACTAAGGCCATGTGAAAAACTAAATAAAGTTCTTTCTCTCTTTCTCTGTCTCTCTCACTGTCCCTCTCTCTTTTAAAAAATATAAAATAAATGTTAAGTACTGTTGGAGGTCTAGTTAGTAGGAAAACATCTCTTTGTTTCAGGAGACACTTTAGCAGGAGAGACTAAGGTACAACTTTAATATTGCTGACGTAGACAGCCTGGATAAATAGTTTGAGGTCATTGTCTGACTTTGATGGTGGAGGTAAGTTCAGATGATCATCTACTCTAGTGTAGGAAAGAGTTGATTAGTACTGATGGGAGAGGCTGCTGAAAACAGTTATATTACGACCCTTTCAGGCTCAGTAGGAAAACTTATGGCTATGATCCATTATGAGAAAGATGAAGAAAGAATGGCTGTGATTTTGCAGATATTAATCCAAATTTTCCAAGCAAAGACTGATCATGATCAGATATATAATTTGAAGAACAAAACACCACTCTCATGTCATGAGAAAGATGGATTAGAGGGGAAGAAAAGCAAAGGCTAGTTTGAAGGTTATTATAATAATGCAAATATGTGATGATATAGTATGAAGTAGCTGAGATCAAGAAAATGGAACGGAAGAGGACACTGAAGAAAGTTTATAGAAGTCGAACGAACATTTGATGATTGATAAGATTTAGAGAGTGAAAGAGAAAAAGAAGACCAAACTTGAAGCCCGGACTTATCTTGAGGATTTGAGTGGTTTTTGAATCAATCATTTACTGCTGTGTAACAAAAAAAACCTCCAAATCTCAGTAACTTAAAAATCGTTTTATAACCTTGTAAATCTGTGGGTCAACCAGAGTCCTCTTGATGTACTTTGGCTGTGTATGAGACTCTGCCTCAGACTGAGTTACGGCCACTCACCCTCTCACTGCAATCTAGGTAGCTGGACACTCCCATTTATTCCTGCCTCTCATTCTCCTTGTACGGACTCTTAGCCAAGACATAGTCTTGCAGCAGTGACATGGCTATGAACATTACTTCTGATGGCTGCAATATGGCAAAAAGGAAAATGTGAGGCTTTTTAAATTCTAGCCTCAGACAAAGGGGAGAGGGAGAGTAGGGAGGGATCTAGGGAGACAATCAACAATGTAGCATACTCTTTATCCCCCTGAGAATCCAAATAATACTTATGCAATCACTTAATTCTGGAAAATTCACAATCTAAACATTTATATCACTTGTAGGCACAAAATACAGAAGAATCAAGAGACTGGGGTGTGGGCAATGTGTGGGTGATTCTGGTTCAAAAAAAATGCATATCATATTGTTACTTTATATGCATTTATGATTGTACAGTAACTCAACTCCTTAATAAATAATTTAAAAATGGTGTTCTGTTATTTCTTGCCTCTTGCCTCTAACTACAGAAAGTCACTTGATCAACTGCAAAGTCAAGGGATGAGAAAGTTTATTCTACTCCCAATGAGGCCATGGTAAGAATGTTGATGTTATGATGAGCAAGAACTGGTGGCAATGAGAAAAATCTACTATGATGTAGTATCAACATATTTTTAAATTAAAAGGTAAGTTTGGAAATAAATCTATAAGAAGCAGAAAATGCTTTATTTTGTTGTACTGTATCTGTGGTACTGATGAATGAATGTGGAACCAGAGGATCAGCCAAAGGATAATTAAACTTAAATAGCCCATTTTAAATGAAAAACTATAACTCTCTTGGTTGTTTTCACTGGACTGCTTCCAGGCAGCCCCTCTGCAAATTATTTCCAGTCACTAAAATCAGGAGAGGAGGCATGGGATTTACTATGGAGTAAAAAAGCCAACAAGAGGAAATTATCACATTCTCCAAATGATAATTTTATTTATTTGGTGAAATAACAGTAAAGTAATAACTAATTTGGTCAGAGTTGCCAACCTTAAGTTATTAAAACACCAAGTTATTTATTTTAAAAAATATCTAGAATGTTTAGGGTTAATAAAATACAAGGGATGATGATTTGAGTACATGAAGAAACAAGAACAATGAAAAAGTACATACAAATTATGTTGTTTCTCATCCTATTACAAATATAAATCTTGACATTTCTGAGAAGAGCTAGAGAAAGCACTGAACTTTAAGAACTTTATATTTGTCACTGTGTCACTGAACAACATATTTTCTGCGAGGATTGCACTTGTGATTGGTTAATGTTTCTGACTGTAAAACAGAGGTAAAAGGGGCAGGGGGCACATGGACTTACACTGTCAGCAAAGATGCCATTCGATTCCTTAACTTTTTTTTTTTTTTAAGATAAAAGGAGAGAGTGAGAGAGAATGAATTTTATTTAGTTTTCCCATCTGGCCTTTGTTTCCCCAACTCTTAGTTGCATATGTGGTGCTGGGATTTGAACCCAGGTCCTTGTACATGCCAGGCAAACACTTAAACCACTGAGCTACCACTCCAGCCCTCCTTAACATTGTAAATATCTCTACACATATCTGTGTGCCTATGTCCAATAATGATGAAGTAGAATATATAACAAGAAATGTACAACACTAACATGAGGAAAACTATAAAACATAAACATAGATTCAAAAGAACAGAAAAGAATTTCCACGATTTTGGATTTAAAGTCTCATCATAAATTTAAAAAAATGTCAGTTCTTTCCAAGTTAATTTATAAATTCAATGCAATGTCTATAAAAACATGTTTTGGTATGGGCCCAGACAATTGAATTATTAAATTTATTTGGAAGAGCATAAAAAGAAGGAACATCTAGGAAACCCTGAAAAATAGGAGTAATGGTGAGCGGGCGGGGGGGAACTGACATTAACTTTAAAATATATTTTAAAGTTTCTACAATTAAAATGGAATATTGTCTCATGTGCAAAGACAAATTGATAGAACATGAAGTAAAATTCAAAAATAGTCCCAACATTACATATGAAATGTTAGTATATAATAAATAGTCAGCAAAAGACAAAATTTTATTAATTGATGTTAGGATAACTAGTAGCCATATAAGAAAATTAGATCTAATTATCATCTCATCCATTATGCTAAATTCTAAATGGATTAAGAGAGGTAAATGAAAACAATTCACATAATACTGAGAGGAAACATGAAGATTTCTTCTGTAATCTCAGTGTGGTAAACTTTCTTAACCATAACTCAAAATCTAAAGGCAATAAAGGAAAAAGATTGATGCTTATTTTTGTGCAAAATCAATCAAGCAAAACTTTTAGATGGCATAAAATAAAAGCTAAGCTATCTATAAAGACAAATAATAAGATAGTCTGAAACCCATTTAATATTCCTAATATACTAATATTTCCTGAAAAGAAGAAAGAATTGAAACTTTGTAGGGAAATGGGCCAGAATTAGAAATTAAAAGTTCACAGAAATATGAATAATCCTGAAACTTGAAAAGATGTTCAACCTTATTCATTATAAGAGAAATAAAAATTAAAGCTTGGCTCAGGTATCATGTCTAACTTTCCAATTAATAAATAATCCAAAAAATAGGTTCATGACCAATAGCTGTGGAGTGATTGATGGGAATTATTGATTACTGATGGGAATTTGACATTTAGAAACTCTAAAATGCATTTATAATACAGCCCAGCCCAGACATCCTACTTTCGGAAATATATTCCAAAAATACAAGAATATATATACATATGTGTGTGTGTGTGTGTGTGTATGTGAAACAACATATTATAAATATTGTATATTTGAGATATATGACCATTGATTTTAACATTTTTAATAACAGTGGAAATAACTAAAATATCTATAATAATTGGGACCAGTTGAATAAATCATGGCTATCCCAGACAACAGAGTACCATGTATTTATTTAAAAAATAAAGAATATCCTATAAATTGTTAGTAAATGATTTTTAAGACACATTAAGTAAAAAACGAAAAAGGCAAGGTAAATACAGAGCATTCTGCTGTGATATGTGACATACATAAATCAAGTGAACAGTTAAAAAGATTTTAAACCAAGATTTTTTTTTTTAAACTTTCAACTACTAAAAAGATCTAGAAATAATTTTTAACTTAGAAACAATGAGCATTCCTGGCCCCCGGACTGTGGTCTATAAATATGACTTTCCACTTCAAAATAGACTTCTTGAACAAATGGCTAACTCTGGACACTGACATTTGTAAAATGAGCCTGATATATCTTGTACCAGAAAACAGGAAGCTTTCAGAGACAACTGGGACTGTGTGACAAGGGATCGTGAGCCTTGAGGGGGTTCCCACTGGGCAAAGGAGTGACAACTTAAGATATAAATAAGAATAATAACTACAACAAAACATACTCCTCTTATGAAATATGAAACAAAGTATTCCCATCCCTGGATGAAACATCAAACAATCATATCAAGTCCCTAGACTTATGTGCCAGTTTGCAGGAACTATGAAGAGCAGAGCAGCATATAAGTGACACTATGCAGAGGAAATCTGAAAGTCCTAGAACGAGGTAAATCCTACAGGACAAAGACAAAGAGCTTTTGAGAAAATAAATCTTAAAGAGAAATAAAACAGTGAAATGCAGATGAGAAGAGACTTAGGAATAAAACCAAGTGAGTGAAAATTGCGGACTTAACTAGATTCCGATCAGAACAAAGCAACTCATAAAAACTACGCATATTTATGAGGCAACCTCCAAAGAAATTTGAAGATTGACTGCATATTTAACATCAATAAGGAATTACTGTTGATGTCTTAGGTGAAGATAATAGTATTTTAAGAGAGCAAATAATATATTTTGAAATCTATGAATGAAATGACATATTTGATATTTGCTTCAATATAATCCAATGAGGGGCAAAATGGGAATTTATAGGTGAAAAAAGAGTCAATGATTGTTACATTTGGGGGACAGAAGCATAGGAATTTTCTGTGCTTTTTACTTTTGTGTGTATTTGAAATCATGTACAAAATATTTGTTTTAATTCTTTATTGGTGCTTTAAAATTGCCAGCAATGGTGGGGGTATTACCTATTCATGCATGCACACAATCTAGTGAGACCATTTGGCCAGTCATTCCCCAGTATTTCCCCTTTCCCTTTCCTCCTCCTGCTACCTTGTCTCTTTCCTCTTGTCTATTGTTCACCCATTGATTTCCTGAGACTTCCTCTCCCCGACCCCACACATTTTTCCTTTTTCCTCTCTAGCTTCCACTTATGAGAGAAAATATAGCACACTTGACTTTCTGAGTTTGGCTTATCTTATTTAAGGTAATGCTCTCACATTCCATCCATTTTCCTGCAAATGACAATTTCTTTCTTCTTCATGGCTGAATATAAACCTTCATTGCGTATATGTACCACGTTTTCTTTACCCATTCATCCATTCATGGACACTGTTGTGGTTTAGGTATGTGGTGCCTCCCAAAAGCACAAGTGTGAGGCAATGCAAGAAAGTTTAGAGGTGAAATGATTGTGTTACAAAAACCTTAACTAGTCAGTGTGTTGATATCTTGATAGGGATTATCTCAGTGGTGACTACAGGCGGTGGAGAGTGGCTAAAGGAGATGGCCGGTGGGGGTGTGCCCTTGGGGTTTGGATTTTATCCATGAAGGAAGATGTCTCTTTCTCTACTTCCTGATCATCATATCCTGAGCTGTTTCTCTTGGCCACACATCTCCCTCCCCCCACTCTTTTTTGGTACCAGGGATTGAACCCAGGGATTCCTAACCACAGAGTCACATCCCCAGCCCATTTTCTTTTTGATTTTTGACATGGTCTCACTAAGTTGCTTAGAGTCTCACTAAATTGCTGAAGCTGACTTCGAACTTGTGGTCCTCCTGCCTCAGCCTCCTGAGCCTCTGGTATTACAGGTGTGTGCGGCCATGCCTGGCTCTGCCATATTCTTCTGTCATGATGTTGTGTTTCACCTTGAGCCTCAAGAAATGGAGTCAGCCATCTGTGCACTGAGACCTCTGAAGCTATGAACCAACAAATAAACTTTTCCTCTTAAAACTGTTCTTGTCAAGACTTTTGGTCAAGCAGTGAAAAAGCTGACTAAAACAGACCTCTAGGCTAGTTTCATAATTCGTCTGTTGTGAATTACGCTGCTATAAACATGGGTATGTGTGTATGACTATAGTATGACTTTAATTCTTTAGAATAAATGTCCACGGAGTTCTATAGCTGAGTCACATGGTAGTTCCATTTCTAGTGTTTTGAGGAACCTCCATACTGATTTGCATAGTGGTTGTACTAATTTGCAATCCCACCAACAGCGTAAAAGTGTTCCTTTATTTGTTATTGTTTGCATTCTTTTTTCTTTTTTCTTTTTTGTGCTATTGATGGCTGGCAGTCTATCTGGAGTGAGATAACATCTCAGTGTAGTTTTGATTTGCATGTTCCTAATTGCTAGTGATCTTAAACATTTTTTCATGTATTAGTAGACAATTTTTTTTGCTTCTTTTGAGAAGTGTCTGTTTATTTCCTTTGCCCATTTATTAATTGGGTTGTTTGTTTTATTGGTGTCAAGTTTTTTGAGTTCTTTACATATGCTGTATATTTTAGCCCCTTTCAGAAGAGTAGGTAGCAAAGAATTTCTCCCAGACTGTATGTTTTCTCTTCAGATTCTTGCTTCCTTTGCAGAAGCATTTTAATTCGATGTCTTCCAATTTTTAAACTCTTGGCAGTGTTTTCTGAACTTCAGGGGTTCAACTCAGAAAGCTATTGCCTGACTCTCTATGTTGGAGTGTTAACCTTATGTTTTCTTCTAGCAGTTGTGTAGTTTCTGGTCCCATTTCTGTCTTTGATCCATTTTGAATTCACTTTTGTGCATAATGAGAGATAGGGATCTAGTCTCAATTCTTCTACATAAGAGTAACCAGTTTTCTCAGCACTCATTATTAAAAAACAGTAACAACAACAAAAACAGCCATTTGCTGAGCATGGTGGTGCAGTCCTACGATCCCAGTGGCTTGGGAGTCTAAGGCAGGAGGATAGCAGTTCAAAACCAGCCTTAGCAACTTAGCGAGGCCCTAAGCAAATTAGTGAGACCCTGTCTTAAAATAAAATATAAAAAGGCTTGGGGATGTGATTCACTGGCTAAGTGCCCCTTGGTTCAATCCTCAGTACCCAAAATAAGAAGAAAAATAACAGGGTTTCTTTTCTCCAATGTATGTTTTTGGCACCTGTGTCAAGGTTCAGAGGACTGTGAACGTGTGGGTTTGTCTCTGTGCCTTCTGTTTTGTATTATTGGTTTATGTGTCTGCTATTATGCCAGCAACTTGTAGTTTTTGTTACTGTAGCTCTGTGGTATAATTCGAACTCAGATATTGTGATGCCTCCAGCATTGCTCTTTTGGCTTAGAATAGCTTTGATCATTCTGGGTCCTCTATTTTTTCAAATGAATTTTATGATTAATTTTTTCAAGTTCTGTGAAAAGTGTCCTGAGTGTTTTCATGGGAATTACACTGAATCTGCATATTGCTTTTGGTAATATGACTATTTTACCAATATTAATTCTCACTTTCCCTGAACATGGAGGTCTTTCCATCCTCTTGTATCTTCTTCGATTTATTTTGTCAGTGTTTTATAGTTTTAATTGCAGAGGACTTTCCCCTTCTTGGTTAGATTTATACCTTGATATTAGTTTATTTATTTAGAATGCAGTTCTTTTCCTGATTTCCTTCTCCGCAGATTCATTATGGACATATAGAAAAGCTATTGAGTTTATATGTCAGTTTTGTAGCCTGCCACTTTAATGAATTTATTAGTTCAAGCTTTCTTCTGGTGGAGCTTTTTGGATCTTCTAAATATAGGATCGTATCATCTGAAAATGATGACATTTTAATTTCTTCCCTTTTATTTTTATTCCTTTGATTTCCTTTACTTGCCTAATTGTTTTATCTGTAATTCCTAGTACTGCATTGAATAAAGTGGTGAGAGTGGACATCCACATCTTGTTCCAGATTTTAAAGGAAATGCTTTTACTTTTTAAACATTCATTGTGATGTTGGCTTTGGGTTTGTTGTGTCTAGCTGTTATGGTTTGAATGTGAGGTGTACCCCAAAACTCATGTGTGACATTTTGGGAAGACCAAGGTGGAATGACTGCCTTATAAAAGCTTTAACCTAATCACTGAGTTAATCCCCTGATAGGGATTATCTGACAATTGTAGGCTGGCAGGGTGTGGCTGGAGGAGGTGGGTCATTGGGGATGTGCCTTTTGGGCATATACTCTGTGTCTGGCATGGAGTTTCTCTCTCTGCTCTGCTTCCTCATGTGATACCCTGATCCCCCTGCTTTCTGGAGCCATGCCTACTGCCATGATGTTCAGCTCACCTTGAGACCCAAGGAATGGAGCTGGCCTCCCATGGATTGAGACCTCTAAAACTGTAAGCCCTCAAACAAAGTTTTTCTCCTAAAATTGTTGTTTCAGGTTCTTTACTCACAGCAGCAAAAAAGCTGATCAAAACAATAGCCTTTATGATATTGGAGTAAGTTTCTTCTATCCCTCATTTCTTCAGCATTTTTATCATGAATGTTTACTGAATTTTGTTAAAAAACTTTGCATCTATTGAGATGACTGTGATTTTTGTTCTGAATTCTATTTATATGGTGAATTAAATTCATTAATTTGTATATGTTAAATCATACTTGCATCCCTGGAATAAAACCAACTTGGACATGATGTACAATCTTCTTAATATGTTGTTGAATATGATTTGCAAATATTTTTAATGATTTTTGCATCTCAGTTCCTCAGGAAAATTGGTCTATAGTTTTCTTTTCTTGACATGTCTTTTTTGGTTTTGGTATTAGGGTGATACTGGCTTCTTAGGACAAATTTGCAAATGTTTCATCCCTTTCCATTTCATTGAGTAAATTAAGCAGTACCGGCATTAGTTCTTCTTTAAAGGTATGGAAAAAATCATAAAGGTACTGGGCTTTCTGTTTGTTGAAGATATTTTTATTAATGCTTCTATCTCATTGTTAATAGTGGTCTGTTTAGGTTTTCAATTTTGGTAGGTCATATGTGCCTAGAATGTATCTATTTCTTCCAGGTTTTTTAATTTATTGGTGTATAAATTTTCAAAATATTTGGTAATGATCCTTTGAATTTCTATATTGCCTGTGATGACTTCTCTTTTTTCATTTCCAATTGTATTATTTTGAGTTTTTAATCTTTTTCTTTTGGCTAGTTTGGTTAAGGGTTTTTCACTCTTGTTTATCTTTTCAAAGAAACAACTCTTCATTTCATTGATCCTTTATAATATTATTTTTAAGTTTTCTGCTTTATTAACTTTGACTCTGATCTTAATTATTTCCCTCCTTTTACTGGTTTTAGAATTGGTTTGTTCTTGTTTGCCAAGGGCCTTGAGATATATCATTATGTTGTTTATTTGGGACCTTTGTGACCTTTATGTAGGCACTAATAGCTATCAACTTACCTCTTAGAGTCACCTTCATAGTGTTCCAGATATTCCAGTATGGTTTATCACTGTTCTTGTTTAATTCTAAGAATTTATTAGTTTCTCCCTTTATTTCTTCTATCATTTGCTCATCTTTCAAAATTATAATGTCATCTCCATGTGTTTATAAAGTTTTTGTTGCGTTTTGTCTTTTATTGTTTATTTCTAACTTCATTCCGTTATGATAAGATATGATGCAAGGAATTATATCAAATTTTTAATATGTTAAGTGTTTCATGATGACCTAAAATATGGTCTGTTCTGGAGAAGGTGTGATGAGCAGCTGAGAAAAAAGTGTATTTACATGTTGTTGGATGAGATATTCTATAGATATCTGTTCATTCCATTTGATTTATAATTTTTTTAGGTCTAAAAACTCTTTACTGAGAGGGCTGGAGTGGCTCAGTGGTAACATGCTTGCCCAGCATGCACTAGGTGTGGATTTGAACCCCAGCACTACATACACAATGAAGTGTTGGACCAAGAAAAGCCACAGGAAAAACTAAATAAAATTGATTCTCTCTTTCTCTCTCTCTCATAGTCCCTCTCTCTCTTAAAAAAGAGTCTTTACTGAGTTCATGGTTGATGACAAATCCATTGATGAGAGAGGTGTGTTGAAATCACCCAGTGTTGTTGTACTAGGGCCAACCTGAATCTTTAGTTTGAATAGTGGTGTCTGTTTCATGTAATTAGGTGCACGAATGTTTCGGGCATATTTAGTATCATTAAATCTTCTTGTTGGATTATTCAGTTTAGCAGGATGAAGTGACCCTTTTTTTGTCATTTCTGATTAATTTTGCCTTGAAGTTTGTTTTGTTTGTTTGACATGAGAGTAGCAGCTCCTACTTGTTTTCAGGTTCTATTTGTATGGTATATCAGTTTCCATCTTTTCATTTTCAACCTGTGTCTGTCTTTGTCTATAAAATGAATCTCTTGAAGACATTTTCAAGCAAACTATAGAAGGGCCTTGCTTTTTTTTTTTTTAACACTTTGTTTATGGCTTCTTTAATGATATAAGCACAGAGTTGAATATTATGACAGAAATCATGTGACCAACAAATTACAAGATACTTAGTCCTTTACAGAAAAAAAATTACCCTTGCTTTAAAATTAATTCTCTATCATCTTACAATTCTCCATTGGAGTTATCCTAAGAATAAAAAATTCTCCATCTCTCTTTTCTTTCCTCCAAGTAGATAACATGTGGCAGTTTGACATGTAAACAGACTTTCTTAACTATTTCTAAGCTACAGACCTGACCACACTTTTTTCCTAATTGACCAATTCACTTTCTGAAGATTGGGCCTTGCTTTTAATCCATTCTTCCAGCCTATGCCTTTTAAATGGAGAGCTAAATCCATTTACACTCAATGTAAATATGGAGTTGTTTATTAAATCCTGCCATTTTGATTTATTCCTAATGTTTCATTTGGTCCTATTTCTCATTTGTTTAAATTTTCTTCAAATTAGATTTATCCATTTGTGATCCCTGGGGTTTGTTTTTTATTTCTACAAGAAGCATTTATTTAAGTATTTTCTGTAGTTTCAGTTTAGTAGTAAAGAATTCTTTCAGCTTCTGCCTATTTTTTTTTTGGTTTTTTTTTTATTAGAAGAATATAGAAATACAGTTGAGGGGGAAACATTATCAAAACATTAGCAATCAATGGATATAAACTTTGTTATCGAGGGGAAAGGCCAGATCATGGCTAACCACCTTGGATTTTACCTGTTGCAGTTTCCCCCAGAAGAACTCATGCGTTAAATGGGTAGCTCGTGGAGGAATGACATCGGCTTCTGGGATGGTTCCCCCATCTTCCCAATCTAGCTTCTGCCTATTTTAGAAGGCTTTTATGCATTTGTTTCTGAAGGATAGTTTTGCTGGATATAGCAAACTTGGTTGATAGCTCTTCTTTTTCTTTTCTTTTTTTTTTTCAGGTCTTGAATCATATCATTCTAAATCCTCCTGAATTTTAGAGTTTGGACTGAGAAGACAGAAATAATTCTGGTTGTCATCCCTATAAATGTGACCTGATGTTTTTCTCTTGAGGTTTTTCAAATTCTATCCTTATTCTGAATACTAGGCATTTTAATTGTAATATACCGTGGAGAGGTCCTTTCATTTATTTTTTATCTTGTGTATGTGAGTTTCTGATTTACTCCTGTGCATCTCACTCTCAAGGTTTGACATTTTTTCTGTTATTATTTCCCTGAAGAGTTTATCCATGCCATTATGTTTCATCGTTCAACCCGTTTGAAATACAATGATTCTTTAATTTGGTCTTTTACCATTGTCTCAGAATTCTTGTATTCTGGTCGTGGCCACTTCTCTTCTTTATCTTTTTAGTACTGTCTGAATGTTCAATGTCATTTTGTCAAAATGTCTTTTGTCTTCTACTTCTGAAATTGTCTTCATCATGGTCTACTCTATTAAACTTTTATTTGAAATTTTAATTTGATTTATTATGTCTTTTATTTCCAGAATTTCTGTTTCTTTTTCTATGACTCTATCTCCTTATTGAATTTCTCATTCATATCCTGACTTGACTTCCGTAATTCATTCAATTGTTTTTCTGGGTGCTCTTGGAATTCATTGAATTTTTTAACCAATATTTCATTCACTTCAATATCTCTGTTGTCTGTTGCTGGTGAATTGTGAACTTTAGGAGGTATCCTATTACATTTTTATTATACATTTTTTAAATTCCTGTTTTGAGTTCTGTATATCTGTTGAAATAAATCTCTCTTCCATTTTTATGTATGGGCCTTTTTAGGGTACAGACTCCTCTTGCCAAAATGTCCTAATGTGATCTAGATTGAGACCCCTTGTTCCTTGGGTGTGGTGTCCACAGCCTTTATATGAGTTCTCTGTTTTTGTTGTAGGAGAGGATGTCTATGAGTGGAACCTGAGGGTACACCAGTCCTTCCTACTGGGATCTGGTCATTAGATTTTTGTTGTTGTTGTTGTAACCTTTATTCTTCGTATTAAAGTATGAAGCTTGAGTGGGATTAATTTGTGCATAGAGTAAGGTGCTCTGTCCTTGGCTGGGTTTAGTTTAGCAGCAGTGTCTTTACTCTGTGAAGTTGTAGTGTCCCTACAGTGCACTTCATAGAAAAGGTGGAAATAAACAATAGCAAGAATAAAAAAAAATACAGCATTAAAAAAATAACATGCATTTTCTATGACACTTACAACAATAATTACTACAAAAACAGGAATGGTGGGGTCAGCAATTGCCAACAGCAAAAACAATAAATAGCCATGTACTAGATCTGGCACTAAGGTAAACAGCAGGAGTCAATTATGTTATCACCAGCAGTAATAACTTCAACAATGTGAATGTTGGAGACAGGTGTTATTTACACCAAATAATTCTAAAAGGTGTAAACTACAATTCATTAAGGGGAAATAAAAAATAGTAGGAAGGTAAAAGGAAGCTTAAAATGTGCAAAATGTGAACAGAGAGAAAGCAGAGGAGATGTAGCAAGTGATAAGTATAAACCAGGAGGAGAAAAAAATAGGGAAAAGTGGAAAGGGAAAGAGAAAAAGAGAATTTGGCTGCTAATGGGAGAAGAAATGAAAAAAAAAAAGAAATGAAAAAATAAAAAAAAGCCAAAAAACCCCCTTAACTCTCAAGATAAGGAAAATTCTTATAATAAAAAGTTAAAGATGAAAAATATATAAGCAAATATGTATACGTATATATCCACAAATCAATCAGCATAGCAAGAACACATACACACGCACAAACACACACAAAAGAAAGAAAAGAAGAAAAGGAAAAGTTTCTTTTTTTAATTTTTCTTTTATTCATTCAGCATAGTCTTACATATTGGAGAGGATCATTGTTATACCTTCATGAACACATGGATATTGACAGAGCAAGCCAAGGCTGATGCCAGTTCATGATCTCCCATCTTTGAGTTCTCCCTGATCCCATGTTTCCCCAACTTTACCCCCTTGGGCTTCTCGTGGATTGAAGGTTCTCCACTGAGTTGATACCCCTTTACTCCTTCCCTCCAACTGCCTTAATATCCTCCTAATATCATCCCCTCTCTGTCCCCCTCCCTTCATCCCCCAGCGTCATAGGCATGGTTCCCTCTGCTCATGTAAAAATTCACCTATGTTGAGGTTATTATTAGCTTAGCCAACTTTCAGTCTGTTTCCAATTGTATTCTAGCTTCCACATGAGAGAAAACATTCGGCCCTTGAGTCTCTGAGTTTGGGATGTTTCACTCACTCAGCATGATTTTTTCCATGTCCATCCATTTGGCTGCAAATGGCATGATATCATTCTCTCTGATAGCAGAGTAGAATTCCACTGTATATATGTACCACAGTTTTTGAATTCACTTGTCCAGTGAGGGGCATCTGGTTTAGTTCCACAGTTTAGCTATAGTAAATTGAGCTGCTATAAACATTGACACTAAGGAAAAGATTCTTAATGAATAAATGAAAGCATTTTCTTCAATGAAATTGTCTTAACAGTTGACAAAGGATGGTCACTGCCTAGGACAAGGTATTGTTAACTCCTTCCTCTTTCTGTGTTACACACCAAGTTGGCAGTTGGAGTGGTTTAAGATTGAAGCTGGTTGAAATAGCTCTCTGCTTTCCTTCTTACCAGTATAAGGCAGGATGGAGTGGGAAGTAGAGTTGATTGGAGTTTTGTCTGCACAGACCAAACCAATGCATTCTCAGTTTGGGATGGTTAAGAGCTCAAAGAGGGGAGTTCCAATAGCTGGGGCTTAGCTATGACGAGGTTTTAGAAGTTCATTGGGTGGTAATTGCTCTAGAGAGATTAGATCAACACATCCCTAGGGTCAGGCTGTGCCTGGGAGTCTGGATCTCAGAATCCCGTCAAGAATTCTACTAGCAGCTGGGTGCAGGCACCAAGCTCTAATCTCAGCATCTCAGAAGGCTGAGGCAGGAGGATTACAAGTTCAAAGCCAGCTCAGTAGTAGTAGCTACTGACTACTAATAGTAGTGAGCTACTATGCAGCTCAATGAGATCCTACGTCCAAATAAGGAATAAAAAGGGCTGGGGATGTAGTTCAGTGGTTAAGCACCCCTGGATTCAATCTCTGGTAATCCTTCCTCCCCTCCCCCAAAAGAATTCTACTTTCAGGGCAGGAGAATCCTCCACAGGTCTTACACACTCTGCTCCCCACAATTATGGCTTTCACAGGTCGAGTCCCTACATGTAATCACACCTGCCTGTTCAGCTTCCCCTCTTTGACTGATCATGTGAGCTGCCAGACTCAAAGGGAAAGTGAACTACACTCCCCTCCATGTTTCCTACTTGAGTCCACCTTGCTTCAATCTTCTTTGTGCCCATATCTCTCACGTTCTACCAGGTGCACCCTAGGCCATGTGGTAGGTGCTTGCTGGGACACTATGGCAATACTTGGCGTTGTCTTCCAAGGTCACGGAGCAGCAAGCTGCAGCCTGGCCTCCTCAACATGGCTCCTTTCTCAGCTCTCAGCTTGCCAGTTAAGAAGCACAGAGCACTTTTTAAATACCAGTTCGCTGTGCAGCCTCTGGATCAACTAGTTTCAGGCTGCTTTTCTGATCTACAAGTTTTTCTGTGCCACATCTGTCCTTTGTGCTTCTCTCACTGTTTGTGTTATCCCTCTCTTCTGCTGTGAGCCGTCACCACTGCTACTGCAACACCCGGCTTGTCTCCCGTGTTCACTTTCTTGTTCTTGGTTCAATGCACCTGAATTTTAGAGTTCCTAAGAGACTGATTGTCTGATATTGAATTTCAGTGAATGCCCTCTTCTGTCCACCTCGTTGAGGAGCTGTACTCCTGTTGTTTGGATCCTGAGCCACTGGAAATGCAGCCTTCCTCTAATCTGCCATCTTGAATCTCACTCTACAATAAAATGTTAAGAAAGAGAGAGAGAAAACATTATTGAAGTACTCCTCTTTCTCATGCTGCCAGATCAAATGAAACTGATGATTATAGTTTAGGTTCTTCTCCGATAGAATTAGCCAATATTAAACTAAAATTGACCTTAAACTAAAATTAACTTAGATGCTATAGAGTAGTGAGATGGTTTAAAGATCTACAAAGCTCCAAATATTATTGTCTGGCTTTTGTACAAATGTCTCAGGTGCCTTACATGTGTATGTGCCATACTTACCATAAAAAGTTGGTGGACGATAATTTACAAGGATTTTTCAGCATGTCACTAAGTCTTTGACATCCAGAAAAAGTGATGAGAAATTCCCTTAGGGGATAAATAGTAATAGAGCTAATAATTGCTGATTCAGGGAATCAGATAGCATGGCAATGTGGTTAGGAGCAAAAATTTTGGAGTTAGGCTATTGACTATTCAAATTTTACTATTTTCTACTTACTAGGTGGGAGAATTCACTATCAATTTTGTCCTGTGAAAATTAGGACTAAGTTTGCTGACCTAATAGAGTTGTTTCAATGATTGTAGAACTTATCCAGCTCCTGGTACTCAATAATACTTTAATAAGTGATTATTATTGACATTATTTACTGAAGTAGAATCCCAAACTCAAAAGCAGAAAGCAGAAAAAAATTCATAATTCAAAATTCTATGTGGAAGACATAACTTTTGGAGCATCTATGAGAAATGACACTTCATTTTTTTTAAAGAGAGAGGGATAGTGAGAGACACAGAGAAAGAGAGAAACATTTTATTTAATTTTTCACATGGCCTTTGTTGCTCCAACAATCAGTTGTGTACGTGGTGCTGGGGTTTGAACCCAGGCCCTCGTGCTTGGCAGGCAATCGCCGAAACTGCTGAGCCACCGCTCCAGCCCCACTTCATATTTTTTTAAACCCCCAAATTTCATCTAACAAGTGCATTTTTCCTGGATAGGTCACCTTAAAACTTGAGCTGAGAAAGACTTAATTCATATGAAAGTAGACAGCCTGCAGTGTTAGCCAAGGAAGGCACAGCCCATTGCTAAACCTCAAACCTTGTATTCTTTGATTAAAAATGCCACTGGTAAGGAGATCTGGCAACTTTGTATTTGAGTCATTTGATTTGTTTTATAAATGGAAACCAAAAACATTAAAAAAGATTAGTGTATATAAAGGAGGAAAATGTATAATATTATCAGAAATGATTCAGGGATATTTCAAAACATAGATGATATTTGATCCTGATCTAGAAGGATCATTTGGAGTCCTCAGGAGGGTCAGTGGGGAGCATTCTGGGCAGAAGCAACAGAATGAGGAATAGATATGGAGGACGGGCGCATTAGGCCAGCTCCCCTAAGTTCTTTACCACATGGGCAGGTAGTCAAGTGTAGCTCTTGCAGTACTTCTTTTTGTAGGCAGCAATGATTGTAATTTTAAGGAGGAGTGTTAGTTGTGATTATAGTAGTGGTCCAGAGAGAGAGCGAGCCAGTGGATGATTGAGGTGAAAGGTTGAGATAAATTTTAGGAGAATAAAATCAGGAGGAGAGAAGACTTTTGCAATATTCTAAATGAGAAATTTGAGTGCATCTGGTGAGCTAATAGTGGCTGTGTTGAGCTCCTGACAAATTACAATTTAAGAGTTTGTTGGGAAAGAGAATTGATAGGAATTAGACATAATTTTTAAGAGGAAAATAAGCTTCCAATTTGGAGAATTGAGTGGAAATAATTTTATCTATTATGATGCAGCAGGACTGGGTAAAATAAATACTTTGATAGTGGACATGTTGAGTTTGAGGAATACATACCTTTATTGATGCAAATGTCGTGACCTAACTGGTAAACGGGACATGGGAAATCGTGGGGAAGTTTAGGTTGGAGACTAATTAGCTATTAAATAAGGCTTAGGAAAAAACAAATCAGGGGAGAGTAAGAGAGGCCCAGAAGAGTGGGATTTGAAGTACGGAGTATCATGTCCAAGAAAACAAATCTGATTCTACTGCTCAAACTTACGCTTAATCAAGGCTGTGGTATTAAGGGTTCTGGGAAAGTGTGTTCTCTATTATGACATACAATTTAAATTCATAGAGAGGATCTACATGAAGACATTTAAGAAAATTGAGGTCAAACTGGAAGGAATGTGGCAAATGTCCAAGGGGACCAAGACTACTATTGGAGGTTTCTTCTAATATTCCATCCACCTGAGATGCAGATGGAAGCACTGGACCAAGGGAGTGAAAGATGGTCCAGTCTGTCAGATGGTCCATCTGAAGGGATTCAGGGTAGGGGCACTCCATAATATACACTCATCAGTCCCCTGGGCTTGCTGTAACCACCAGACCACAGACTTATGCATAGCTTACTTCCCAACCTTGTTGGCTAGTGGGAATGAGTCACCGATTTATCCGACTAGGCTCAGGTTCCACTCATTTTATTTTATTATTACTTATAGGGAGTAAGTAATTCAGATTAATTGAAGGAGAGAATTGTAGGCAGGAGGAAATTTGAACCACAACTGGAAAAGGAGATGGTTGTCAGATCCTGGAGAATCTCTAATGTTAAGCCAAAGGAGTAGTCATTATGTTTTAATGAATGGACATTGTGAACTTGGGTGGCTTTGGGTGTTTTTTAGGGCCCTTTGCTTAGAATATTACTGATTGTTGAAGGAAAATGAAATTGCATATAGGGGGAACAGAAACTGCAAAGAAAAATCTAAAACTATGTGGCATACCAGTAGATTGTTGAGAGATCTGTATAGCCCAGCTCAAGCTGAAAACAAAGAGCTGAACAAAGTATTTTTGGAGCCAAGGGCAAAGCTGTGATCCATGGCAAACCCTGGAAGTTGGAGACCGAGATGTACAGATGCTACCGGTTGTACAATGATAGCTTCAGTTCATTGAAAAAAGTGGCCGAGAGCCTCAAATTACTACACAAACTTGGAGCATACACAGTGAGATCATCCTTTGGTGCAACTATATCATAAGGAGATTTTATTTTATTTATTTTTTTTTATATTTAACCATACAGTCCTCCTAGGGCTGCTCCAGGTTTTTAGAGGAATTTTTCAGAGTGAGCAATTGCTGTGAGTTTCCAGTCTTTTAAATGGATGGCAAGTGCTAAATGCAGTCTTTGCCTGTTCCAGTCTTGGGGAGACTTTGTCAATACTGTATGCAGTCTTCAATTGCTTCAGTTTATAGAGAATAGGACAATTAAAGATGTAGATAATCTTTAGATCTTATTTCCCATCAATATCTTCAGCATGATAAGATTCAGCTTTGGCATTAAAATCAGTTGTTTGATGCAATTTTTGTACTTAGATTCTCTTGGGATATTCATAATCAGAGTAATGAGCAAGAAGGAGCCAAAGCAAAGAACGCAAGCTATGTAGAAATTAGAGAATAAATCAAGTGACTGGTAAGTTGCTCCATTTGGACAACATAGGGAAGAAGGTCCTTTGATCTAAAGCTCACTACCATCAGATCATTCTTCCATTGACTTGGCATCCGTCCAAGCAACAATCAAGTACAATTGCAAAAATAAAGCTGTAATAGCGAAGAGATGATTGCCAGAACCTCTCAGACTTGAGATTAGAGTCTTCATTTTGACTTGGATGGCAAGGGATCCACATAAGAATCTAAACATCTAATGAAATCTAAATACATTTTAGGCATCGTAGAGAGAATTAACCCAATGATGAGAGCCTGTAACAGGAAAGGTGAGAAGAACATTCTCTAAGAAGCCATTAGAGTGAAAATGTAAGGGAGCACTGTGGCATTCATCCAATGTTGTGCAAAAAAGAAAATGATTATGAGATATTTATAGTTTTAAAAATTAGATAATGACTGTTCATAAAGGAAGAACATTATGCCATCAATAAATAATTGAAACTGCAGTTCCTCTCTGCTTCTACTGACCTTTCAGTCAGGAAAATGAAAATTCTTTAATTAAGCTTAAGATCGTCCTCAGTTTGTTTAAATCTTTTGAAAGAACTTCTTGGGACTAATGTGTCTAGAACTCTCATTGTCACTGGTAGGAAATCTGCCAATTTCAGGAAAGAAAAAAAGTAGAATATGTAACTAGAGAAAATCCATACTATTGGAAATTATTTCAAAATGCACAATCCCCTCTTTCAGATTTTATATACAATGATAGGTTTTAAAAGTCAGATCGCCCATGATCTAGTGCATCTCTATCACTCTCTTAAAAAGGGCAGGTTCCTCAAATTTTTCAGTGCCTCAACTCATCTGTAAAAAGGGATTGATGTTTGCCTCACAAAGTGGTTGTGAGGATTAAATGAGATAACACATGTAACATATTTAGGAATGTGCCTGGCATAGAGCGAGCCCTCAAGATATGTTAGGTATGATTATTGCATGGTAGTAACATTAATTCACGTTGGAGTGAGTATGGGTTGGAGAACAACTGAGCAGGGGATACTACAGGAGACGCTGGCAGCAGCATCCTACCATGCTGGTCAATGAGCCATTTTTCTCTTATATATGCATAACCAAAGAGTGCCACTTGATTTCACAAGATTCATTAAGCAGAGAATTTCCAGTGTCAGAAGCAGTGATGATAAATCAATGTGTGAGTCTGAAAGAAATGTAAGACAAAGGCAAGATTAATTACTAGGCAGGATAATATAACACTTTAAAAGATTACTGTAGAATGACTGAAGGAACACCCAACAGGAGTGAGAAAATTCATTTACCCCCCACTAGTCTGTAAGTTTCTGAGGCTGGGCACCACGTCCCCATCTGAATGGAGTTCTCCTTGCCTGTGACAGTTGCTGATTGACAGTAGGCACTCAGCAATGGCTGAACAAATAAAGGACAGAACCAGGTATCTAATCTTAAGCGATTCCCAATTTATATGGATATCAGTCTGAAGTGCTCTCCTTTATTCTTAAAATGATGGAGGAGTTGTACTAATAACCTTTAAAATGCCACAAGACCTTCATATATTAAATCTCTTAATTATCTAAAACTGAGGAATTTCCTGAGAATCTGAACTACTGTTTAAAGAAGGGAATCTCAAATTTTCATGTTCATAAGTCACCTGGTGATCTTGTTAAATGTAGATTCTGATTCAGCAGGTCTGGGGGAACTTGACATTCTGAATATTGGAACAGTTTCCACAAGATGCTGCTTCTGTTCCATAGAACACACTTTTTGAATAGCAGGGCCTTGGGGGTATATATATATGATAGATAAATAGATTATATATAAGATAGATGATAGATTATATATATATATATATGGAAGAATGTCTTAAGACAGGTTACAAATACTATTATGGTTCAGAGGAAGGATGAAAGAGTCTTGTTACTTAAAGAGTCCATGAAAGACATGATACTTTATGTTCAGTGAATTTGCAAACTACTTTCCATTTCATATTTCATATTTACAATGACCTTACAGACTCTTAAATCTCATAATAACTCAGAAGAGTGGATATGGATTTTGAGCTTCATTTTGTAGAGCAGGAAAAAAGACTCATAAACTGGTGATTTTCCTACCCAGTGGGTAGCAGTGTTGAGGCTGGTAAAAGTCTTCTGACTCATAGTGTTTTTGTTCAAGCGTAATCCCATTTCCTTAAGCTGACAGTGAGTGCTACCGACTTGTCATTCATGAAACTTGACATTGCTTACCAGGACCTGAATGGTAAGGAAGTTTTCATGAACAAAAGCACCATATGATGTAATGAAAGTAGTAGAGAAACTGTAGAGAGTGTTCTTTTTACCTGCCAGATCTTTTCAAGTTTCAAAGACTTAGATTGGGAATAACCAAATTAGGACTAAAAGAAATAGAATCAATAGTTTAACATTTATCTATTTCTCTTTTATTCTTTTTTATTGGTGCATTACAGTTGCACATAATTATGGAATTTGTTATTAAATATTCATACATGCATACAATATATCAATATAATTTGGCCAATTGAATACAGTTATTTCTAATAAAAACGTCAATGTTTTCAAAGTCTGTGCATCCAAAAGTTTGGCAACAAAGTTATTCTCCAGTCCTTCCTCTGTCAGACCACACTGGTGCTCAGGGACTTGTTCCAAAATTTTGAAGAGGTTCTGAATTTCACTATTTTCTTCCTTTTTAGCGTTCATGAAGGTCAATTGTACGGAGATAAACATGACTAAGAAAACATCAAACATTAGCATTGTATTAGTGTACCAGCCTAGGCCTAGTATTTGGGCATTACTTTAATTTTCGTAATTGTTTTCTTTAAAACCTTTTGTTCAGCTGGTTAATACTAAAATAGTTTTGTCTCCCTAGGCTTACCAGCAGAGTGAGTAAAATATAAATTTATATTTTCATTTTCCCCTGTGCTTCCAGGTAAGTTTTTCTTAGAAAACAAGAAAGATTGCATTATTTTTTATGTATGCAAAACAATTCGCATGCCCTTTGCTTAGCCCTACTTTTGGCTTTTTGGGTCGCCCATAGAAAGCAACTCTGACAAATAGCATATTCAGTAGTACCTATATATTAATTATAGCCACGGCAGAAGTTCCAAGACTGTTCTTGGTTTCATGGCCTATGACACTCAAAAACACATATTTAATGCTAACTTGTAATTTTCTGGCATTTTTCATTTTATGAATTCCACTTTTGTGGGCTTGCCTGTAAAAAATAATCTGAGCAGCTTCTTCAGAAGTTTAGAAAAATCTTCTATCCTTACAAATGCTCTCTCAAGCAACAGGGATGGTACCACAGGCTTTGAGACAGATGGTAGCCAATCCAAATTCAGTATGGTAAGCAGGCACCACTCAATAAAACTTTAATTGCTGCATATGGTATCTGCTAACTTGTTTAGAAAATGGATATGCAGCATTAGCTCAAAGCATTTAAATGGCCTGATAGCACTGGACAGCATGTTGGGCTGCCACCTGGAAGACCCAAATTTCATAGCAGATGTAACACTAGAGGAATAAAGCTGGTGGTTGATAGTCCTGGAATGGAGATGACACAGTCAGCACCCAGCTGTTCCCCCCACTGGCGCTGACCCCTATTGCTTTGGTGTCACTTCCACCAAGTCCTGAAATCATTCATGTATTGTATTCTCCTCCCAAGGAGAGGAAAAAAGTAACTAAACTATACCATAAGGCTGAAATGGGAAGGAGTTCATGTTCCTACTATAGCCTGGGAAACATGGAAGATGCCTTTGAATGCAGTTCGGGGGGGTGGGGGAGCGATGAAGATCTGGATAGAGAATGCCCGACATATGTGCACATTTGTGCCAAAATACGGGAGCCAAGACAGAAGAGAAGGTTCCTTCTGAGTGTGCTGAAGAGATGCTTGCAATTTATCATTTGCATGTATTTGTCTTGCCCTGGCAAACAATAACACTCTATTCCAACCCAGGTCAACATCTAGCCCCCTGGCTTGAGAGACAGATGAAGAGTGAGACATCATTTAAAACAAGGATTCTTTAACCCCCTCCCATCAAATTGGGTGGCAGCGTCAGGAGTAAAAAGAAAACAGAATCTCAAGATCTTGGTCTATTTAAAGACAGAGGATATTAAAGGAAGGAACAAAACTAATTGTTTTTCAGAAAGATTTCGGAGGAATATTCACTTTTGAACATGAGTGCTCCGATCGACCCCACCCCAGTCTAAATTAAGAAAACCCACAAATGCACTTCCCAGACACACTATTGATTTCTGACCTGTAAATTACTCTGCATCAAAAAGGTTTTGGTGCAGACTAGGGGTTTGGAGTAGCCTGGGTACTTCTCAGCTGCAATCTGCATAATGTTTAGTATTCAGTGAGTTAAAGCAGGCAATGAAAGGGAACTGTCAACGCAATCTAGAAGATATAAAGAAATGAAGAGGGGGGGAGCCGTATGCTAATAATCCACTCAGTAATTAAGTGAAGATCGCTGCCAAGCGCCACTGCCACTTTCAAAGGGTAATTTGTACAGGAAATCATAGAGTCATTGTCAAATCATTTCAGGATAAAAGGAAAGTCATCAGCTGAGATAAGATAAATGCTGGGTGTCTGGCAGCATGTGCCCTAGGAAATGCCTTCGCTTTTTAAATTTTTTTCCCTTAAAAAAAAAAAACCTTGCAAAAGTGGGGCTAGAAAACTTGACAGGTTGAAATGTACATTTACTATTAATAATAGGGGCACTCTATGCATGGATGCGTTTTTAAATAGGTTACTTGAACAAAAAATGGTAAAATAAATCAGTTAAGAGGACTTAACTCATAACTAGTGTGCTGTGTGTGATTGTTTTGTTTTCTCCCCCCCACCCGCGTTTGAGCCATGGAGAAGTTCTCAATCATTTCCCTTTGCTTTTCTGTTTTAGCTAAATTATAGTATTTTACAAGTATGAGGAAACATCCTGTTCTCTTAGGAAGACAATACTTCCATCTCTGGAAAATGAATTTTTAGAAAAATCCAAGTGGGGAGAAAAATCATCTTTTCCTCTTATGCTGTTCCCATTTATGCTGTTAAATTCAATATTTTAATGTTTATCTTGTTTTATTTCACAGAAAATATTGCAATATTGATGTGTGAAATTTTTGAGGAATATATCTTTTTTCTATAAAAGTGGTGAGAATAGTCGTTTGAAAAATGTTATTGTTATAGAAAAATCTCCACAAAATGAGATGTGCAGTCTATATTTGTCATTCAAATTTGCATGCTCCCTCGTTGACTTATTCTGACTTAACCTGTGTTAGATAAATGTCTCCAAAAAGCATCAATCGATGCATGCATTTGTTGGTAGCTATTTTTATGTGGCTAAATTGATTCCTGGGATGAAATGTTTCATCCAAATATTTCCTTAAAACTGATGTCTTCTGTCATATTGAAAGAAAAGTTTGTTTGCTCTCAGGAGCAAAATGTTGCACTTGTTGAGACTTAGGGTTAAAGGACTCTCCTTATAATAGCATTGCTCTGTCCAAAGAAGGATGGATGACAATGGCATGAAGATGATGGATCTTCATGGGAGGCCTGAGCACAGGACATATGCAATGTTTGTCCTCTCAAAGTATTTCCCTTTTGTTTGTTTTTTGATTACATGGCAAAAGCTTTGGAGGATAAAAATCACATATTTTATAATATAGAACTAACGAAGTTATTCATTTAAGCAACACGTGAAAAGTGCCTGCCTTTGTGCAGGAGCTATGTTAAAATATTGAACATTCTAAAAAGAGTATATTTTGAAGAAGAAAAGGAAACAAACATAAAAGTATTCAATTTGCTTGGAAAAATTTCATTCCGTAGACTTTGGCTTTATTCACATCAGTTTGTATCACAGAATTTATTACTTGGTTCTTAATTAAAAGGATATTTGTCTAATTTAGTGTTGAGTTCTTAAAATTCCTTTAGAACACCTATGAACTTTGAAGTTTGTCTCCCTTCCTTCTTCTTGTTACCCCTCTCTCTCCCTTCCATCCGTTTTTTCCATTCTTTGTCCTTCCCTCACTTCTTTTCTCCTTTTTATTTATCTACCATCCATTCAGTTAGTGACCACTCTATCCATTCAGTTCTACAGAGCAACTACTATGTACTGAATATGGTGATTGTAGGGTAGGGAGGATTTGTGTTTTTGAAGTTGTAACTTAATGAATGAATGAGTAGTAACAAAGAGGAGATGCAATTCAGATAAAATTTCATAAAACAGCATTTTATGGTCAGAAATTGGGCAACCCAAGTTTACAGAATTTATTTAGGATATCAACTTAACCTTGTTGGCTGGACCCAGGGGCACACACCTGTAATCCAGAGGCTCAGGAGGCTGAGGCAGAAGCATTGAAAGTTCAAAGCCAGCCTCAGCAACTTAGCAAGGGCCCAAGCAACTGAGCAAGAACTCATCTCAAAATAAAAAATAAAAATGGCTGGCAATACGGCTTAGTGGGTAAGTGCCCCTAAGTTCACTCCCTGGAACTGAAAAAGGAAAAAAAAAAAAAAAAGCAAAGCCAAACTTAACCTTAATGATTAAACAAATGGTAATATGATTCACCTGGAAATCCTGTCGCTTTCATTAAATTCAGTTACTCAGGAAAGCAGTTGAGGAGAGAGGACATAAAGCTGACATATTAACAAGGCTGAGCTGAGCATAAGAGACAAAAAAAAATTATTAACTATTAAAGCACACTAGTCTGGAAACTTTCAGTCTAAGGGAAAGTAACTTACACAATGGATTCAAGTTTATTAGGAGGATACAAAAACTGGCCATCTTAATATTGACCCTGAATTATGAAGAACCTTTTACAACATATGCAATTATTGGCTATTCAGTGTAAGATTGAGTAGGGGGTACATTCATATTAAAATATTTAAATATTGCTGTCTTTTCCATGAAACTTAAAAAAAATAGGGCTAAATGTGTATGGATTCCATACTGGGGTAATTTTTTTCTTTTTTTTGTCTCTTGGTTCAGTTGGACTATGATTCATTTAGATTTTATTAAAGTTTACAAAATGCTACATTAAATAAAATAAAGTATTCAAAAAATTTTATCCATAATATTTCAAAGCCTTTAATATTTATTATGACTTTCTATAAGGAAGTTGAGTATGTAATGTTTCCTAAATATACTTGATCATAATATTCCTTTTTCAAGGACTGTTTTGGGAAACTGGTGATGAACCAACACATTGCTGCTAATGAAAAAGAAAATTAATCAAAATTCTCATAAATTGAGGCTTAACAATGTTAAAACAATCATGTTAATCTACATATTTTATAAGCAAACCAATTAAAAATAGGGCATTTTCTTGGATCAGATGCATATCATATTGTTACTACATATGCATTTATGATTGCATGACAACACAACTCCTCAATAAAATTAAAAACAAAACTCCCTGGTTCAAATTTGAGTATCAAAAGCTACCATTCACAGAATGTTGTGTCCCAGGACTGAGCTAAGAAATTCAGAACCATTTTTTCATCCTTTTAATAATTCTGTACAGTAGATGAGCTTATCCCCATTCTAGAAAAGAGTATACTATGACTAACTGTTAAGAATCTTATTAAAGGCCATAGATCTTATAACTTGTAGAAGTGAGATTTTAAACTGAGGTCTGTCTGTTGGTCTTCCTTCTTTTGGGGAAGCAACAAAATTTGTTTAAGAAATTAAACTGAAAACCAATGATTTATTCATAACACTTTTAGAAATAATTTTGAATCTAACCTGTATAAAAGTCTCTGAGACACCATAAGAAAGACCTAACTCTAGAAGAATTACGTTTTCTTAGAAGAATAACTCTAATCCTTGCATTTTTGAGTAATGAGAGCAGAGTACGGACAAATATGTTGTTATCAAACAAATGGATTCTGGTCTTATCAACCCATGCAATGCAGTCTTAGAGAAAAATGTTTCTCAACATGATAACATTTCTTTGGTTGCTGACCGTGCAAATGGCCAAAAGCAAGTGATTGCCAGTATTAGCTCTTCAGCTGCTCGGAAGCATAGAATACTCTTTCCAAAGACCAAAGCTGGTAGCTCTGTTGTGAAACATCATTAGAAATTATCCTTCAGAGAAAATTTTTACTTTACATTTTAACAACTATAAAAAATCTTGTAACATTAAGAACAAAAAATTTATCAAGGAATATAGATCTACATAGTTAGTAAATATTATGTGAATGGGCCAAAAGTTTTACTATGTTAAGCAAATATTTTTGTAGTTCACTGTTCTCCATGATCATAACTCAGTGAAATTGAGGATTAAATGATGTTTTTAATCTGGCTATCTTTTTTTTTTCCCTTGGGCAAGTAGGCAAAATATTGCTTAGAAGATATTGAATAGTTCCTAAAGATGGCAGCCATCAATTCCTCTTTTCTCTATATGCATAGGCCACTTCCCCCATCACAGGTAGGCTCTCTTTCCTACCCTGTTGTGTCAGAGATTATCTTTAGGCTTGCACTGATCAACAGAAAATGGAGAAGTAGCACCATGCCAGTTTGGGTCTAGCCATTAAAGGGACTGGCATCTTCCTCTTTCTAGGGAATTCAGCCACCATGCTATGCAGAAATTTTAGCAAGACTACTGAATGAAGAAAGATCACGTGGAGCAAGAGCCAGACCGAGACAAGATGCTGTGTGGAGGAGCATGGAAATGTCAGGCATGTGGACAATGTGCATGAAGCTCTCTTGGGTGTTCAGCTCATTCCATCGGCAGCTAAGGTTACCTGAGTGGCTACAGCTGATACAAGGTGACATGGAAGAACCAGTCAGTGGAACTTTACAAGTTCCGGATCCACAGAATCATTAGACATAATATGGCATTATTGTTTATATTATGTTGATAATATAATAGATGGTAAAAGCAGAATTAAAAGAATTACAGAAAGTAGAATGATTTATTTTTTAAACTATATTCCATAGATGTTTATGTTGGTTACTACAGGTACTGTAAGTTTTCTCAAGCTAGTCTTATTTTCTGCCCCTATCTACAAATGAGAGGTTTTAGACAAATGCCTACAAATACTAGACAAGTAACATAGTTCTAAATGTGTCCAGGTGGTAGGAAAATAGGGAGTGAAAAATGAATTCTGAAAAAGTATCAGGGAAACTTTTCAAAGTGTTAACATTTTTTGCACTGTTAAAAATTAATTATGGGGCTGGATTGGTGGCTCAGCGGTTATGGTGCTTGCCCAGCATGCACGAGTACATGAGTTCAAACCCCAGCACCCTCGTACACAACTAAGTGTCAGAACAATGAAGTCCATGTGAAAAACTCAATAAAAATTCTCTCTCTTTTTTTCTCTCTCTCTCACTGCCCTTCTCTCTTATTAAAAAATTTAATTATGATATTGGGCTCCCCCAACTGGCTTATATCTAGGACAAAAATATCAAGATCTAGATTCAGCAAGTTCATAAGTGTTATCCTTATTATGAATATATATAGCCTATAATTTACTAAGTGATTTTCCATTGGATTAAAAAAAATCTCAGTATTGGGGATGGAGCAGTGGCTCAGCGGTTACGGCTCCTGCCTGGCATGTGCAAGCACACAGGTTCAAACCCCAGCACCCTGTATATATAGCTAAGTGTCAGAGCAACGAAAGCCATGTGAAAAACTCAATGAAAATTGATTCTCTCTGTCTCTCTCTCTCTCTGTTCTTCTCTCTTTAAAAAAAACCTCAGCATTCTTTCACAGCTAAAAAAAATTTTCAAAGAACTGTAAAGGAAGACACTTAATTTGACTTAATTATGACCAATTTGCTTGAAGTATAGATGTGTTTGGAAGATGACAAGCATATTTGAGAACAGCGATTTTTAGAAACTAAAAATCCTAAGCAACTGTGCTATTTAGAACCAATTGCCATAGTGTTCCTGAATAATTGCCAGTTTTCCCAGCAGAGAATTCTATTTAGAATGGATGGTTTGCACTAGCGGGAAGGTCAACTGGCTATGTGACTTGCATTTCTTCATCAGTAGGTCATGACCCAAATCACTAAAGAAAAAGCTTTCTATTTTTCTAAACTTCCCTACACTCAGACTTCTGAGTGTGTGGAAATAACTTCTGATGCCTTATGGTGCAAGGGGTTCAATCACAGCCCTTCACGTATACTCATTTGGAAATTAAAGTGATATTCCTAACCCTCCTGGAAATTCTAGGTTTCTAGCTGCTGCCAAGCATATTAGAAAATATTAGTTAGCCCAGCACTTTCCTTTGTTTAAGTAGAAATTGGAGGAAATTATTTTGCTCAACACTAATTAATATTAAATAGGAGTAGGTTTAAAATAGCACCTTTTATTCTCAAGGTATCACGGAAGAGGTTTACAAAGTAATGAGTTAAAATAGTAGGAGCAGCACGACTATGCAGGCAAATGGATCAGCCATTATGTGCCCAACAATAGCTCACACACGTTTAAGTAATTAATGTCCTTCAGATGTACTTTATCATACTTACTTTTCACAGTGTTAAATTATTACCCTAATTTTTATTCCTAAGACTTTCCTATTTATCTGCTATTGAATTATTTTACTGAGCATATTACCATTTATTTTAAAAAAATCACTATCATTTCAATTATTCTTGAAGGAGCATTCTAGTTCATTTCGTATAATATCATGGGCCATTTCTTGGGTATTATAAAAAAATTAAAAATAAGAATAGAGTAAAAATTTAAAACCCAACTTGAACGAAATCTTATTAGTTGCATGTTGTTACAAAACTAAATAAGTCTTTTTAAGTTTAAGGTGCACGTGCATGTGTGCGTGTGTGTATGTGTGCGTGAGCATGCCTGAAATGTTTGTGACTATTATTCTCTCATTAAGATATGATAATCTATTATTATGTTAAATATTAGAGATGCAGTGTTTATGGAATATATGTAAATTAAATCATTTGTTTTGTTAAAGTATTTTTAGTGAATGAAACATCAGGCAAGTTGGAAGGTAAGCTATGGAATTTTCATGATTTCATCTTTCAAAATGGATGCAATAGGGTTTATGCAGTGAAATGCGGTGTTTCACAAACATGATCACCAAACACATAAAGTTGAAAACAAACCCCAACACACAGAACAATAAATGCTGTGGGAAAGAATAATTATCGGTGTTATATGCCCTAATCATTTTATGGTTTATCGTAATAGCAGTTAAGTATACTCTTTGAATTCCTTTATCTGTAACAATATTTATATTTTCTTTTCAGGCTTCTGTTGGTGATATTTTCCAAATCAAGTGAAGGGAAAGAAAACTCAGTCATTAGAAAACATAACGCAATCTGTAAAATTATAAAGCTTTTCCCTTTCTACCCACCCCCACTCTCTTCCCTACATCACATCTAGACCATATGCCAAGGCTACTCCTTAACTATAACTGACTGTTGTTGCTGTAGTAATCAGTCTCTGTCAGAGCAATTACTTAAAATCATCCGTCCTGGTTGTTTTTCACAATCCGTAGCACACTGAGCAGAACAACGCAGCTGACAATCCGAGTGGCGCAGATGGAATTATCATACCTCATGCCCTGCCTGACTGACAGTTACCTGCAGGAAGCGGGAAGGACCTATCGTCTTGAGGCGCAGCTTTCATGCTGCCAAAGACAGGGAGAAAGAGCCCTTCCTGCACCTTTGTCATCTAGGGAATCAGCAGAGACTTCTTCCTGGCATGTGCAAAACACACGATGACATTATTCTCTGGGGTAGGCAGTGGGGCATGCAGTACCCATGTTGAGGCACTGACTTTAAGATATTAAACAGGTTAATCAATAGGTGTTCCAGCCTCTGTAAGACCCTCATTAGCAGGTCATATGGACTGAAATTCATTAGCTTCTCTTGCCTTTAATCAGATCAATATTTCTGGGAACTGTCCCAAATTACATTGTTTAGAAAAATGTTTGTTTCTTACATTTCCTAACCAATAGTTGTTGGGAGTTACATGATGTGTGTGTGTGTGTGTGTGTGTGTGTGTGTTTGTGGTTTGTGTAAGTATTATGACTAGAGATAATTGTGGGCTTAGAAGATTGGTGGCGTGTGATCCAATTGTATCCTTTGACACAACACTATTGTACCTGTAGGTGCAAAGGTGCAAGGTTTTGGAAAGGAATCCTTTTAACTAAGCAAATACTATCCTACCTGTCCTTCCTTTTATTAGAAATCAACCAACCCGACAAATAAATAAAATGTTAAAGAAAACCTTTGGAGGAGGCAGTATTTTACTAGTATGGAAAACTGAATCAAACAAAACAGGCTTTTTTTTTTCTTTTCTTTTCCTGAAAGGCTGATGTTCCCTAAAAGCCCTGCCTCTCTCCAAGTGGTGCCTGCTTCAATCAGCCTGTTGGAACCTGCGGAGTCCAGCCGCTCAGGCAGAGCATCTGCTTTAATGAAAGTCACTGCAGGCTTTAGGCGCCTCCGTAATCCTAAAAGCTAGGAATGTATTCATATTCATTCTCAGTGAATTCAGCTCAAAATAATTAGAGAAAGAAAGGGGGGATAACTTATGGGTTGCCCTCCTTTGCTCTTTAACTATCTATACAAATGAAGCATAGGGCACATAAACTTAATGACCATAAGTTTATAACATGTAGACATTTTGATACATAGCATCTCCACACATGTATATTTTTTTCATATATTCTTTGACTGACAAGATTCAAAACACTAACAGAGAGGAAATTCATTTGTTTCAGTGGGGGGAAAAAGCAAATTGGAAGAGTTGAATTCTTATGGCATGCTGATGATTAAACCTACATTCATCATAAACATCAATGGGCCACCAACGGGGCTTGTTTAATCATTTTCAACCAATGGTGTGACTGATGTGCCCTTCTGCTAGACTTCCTAAAAATATTTCCTTATTTGGAATTGGGATATTAAACTTACAGGATACTCCTGGGTAATCAGAATTAATTGCATAGCTATTCAGAAAATGGCCCAATACAGAAGTTATGAAAGAGGTGCCACCAAATATGGGCCTCCTGGCTTTCTTTATTTCTTGGGTAACAGGAGATTTGAAAGTGAAGAAAATACAGTTATTTTAACTTCGCATTTGGTTGTATTTGGGCAGTGCAGTCTGGGAAGTGCTTCGTAACTTAACCCTGATAAAAGCTAGGAGACCCCATTCTGCTTCGGCAGAGGTAATTCCCTACCTGCAGGCTTGGAAAAGGACCCATGACAGGGATGATCCCACGTAGACTAAGAGTCTGGTGATCTATTGGGTCCTGAAGGAATGGGAAGGACGTAATCTTAGCTAACAGCCCACACCTGCTCTGTCTACCTCTAGTAGCTACATGTGGGGATTGAGAACTGAAAATGTGTCTGTTCTGAATTGAGTTGCACTGTAAGTATAAAATGCATACTGGATTTTGAAAATATAGGGAAAATAATACCAAATATCACATAGTTATTGATAATGATAACATGTTGAGATGATAGGGTTTGAATATATTGCATTAAGTGCAATATAAATGAATTTTTCTGTTTCTTTTTACCACTTTTTTCAGTGTAGCTAAATAGACTATTTAAAATTATTCATGTGACTTACATTGTATTTGTATTAGAGAGCATGGGCCTACAAGTACATATGCATGGATACTTCACATGTATTCTCTTAAGTCTTTATAGCAATTTGATGAGAATTTTCCTTTCGAATTTTCCTTATTTATTGACATAAGCCAAGGTTCAGAGATATCAAGGATCTGGTTTATGACACTCAGCATTTGGTAGGAAAATTATAGTCAGAGACTGTCTCATTTCAATGGCTGTTCTCTTTCTACAAAGTTTTGCTACTTTCCTTGTCCTATGCTGATTCCTATAAGGATTTTTATTTTTAGTGCATATGTTTTTCACCTTTGCCCAGTCTTGTGTTTCTCAATGGAGAAGCTATAGTCACTAAAGTTGGGAAATTCTAGCGTAGAGATGTGTCTGTCCCAGAATCTTCGCAGGATCCTTAGCATCCTGGGCCAAATCTACTAAATGTTGTCCCTGAATTCCTATGAATGTGATAAATTAAAAAGAAAAATACCCCTTCAGTCCAAGTAACTCCTAGGGGATGATATCCCTTTGGAAACACTGATCTAGACCCGAGGGTTTGCAAACTATAGCCTTAGAGCCACATCTTGTTTCTAATACAGTTTTCTTAGAATACAGCTAATATAGCTATGTCTCTTTATTTCTTTGTGTTCTTGTTTTCACACCATGGCTGTAAAATTGAAAATATTTCTCTGGCTCTCTCTCTAGAAAGAAAAAGATCCGTCAAGACCCATTCTCACGTATTATTCCATCCAGCAGTATCCTGGCTTTAGGACTTGCTCATCTCTCGTTGGTTGTTGATTCTTTGCACTTTATACCTCTGGTGCACCACATCCCCACTCCCTCATACGCAGAAACTTCTAAACTTTCATCTGTGCTCAGGCCTCTTCTGCAGCGGTGCAGTCAGAACGCATGAATCCCAGTCTGCGCGCTACAGTGGATCCTTGAGCAAGTCCTTATTGACCTTCTCAGAATCTTCTTCCGCTTACCTGTTCTGGAGGGCTAACGTTTTGTACCTCGGTTAACTGTGCTGATGATGGAAGGACCTGATGAGAGTAGAGGCCCTGAGAACATCTGGGACATTAATAGCCTTCTCTTCTTTCCTTAAACTGAACCCCAAACCGAAACTGTTAAATTCTTTTTTTGAGCTCATGGATGACCACACCTCCAAAACTGTTTCTCCTGCTTTCCCTTGTCCGTTTTAGTGTTACTTCTACTGTTTTTTTCCCCATAACTTTCAGAATGTCATGATGAGAGTATTTGTCTCACTAGAAGCATCCCTCGCCTTCTGCCATTAGACAGGTCAATGTCCCCTAATACCAGAGGTCTAATGAGAAGGGTCACTAAAATAGACTGCTCAGGCAAAGAAGAATTCAATTTGTAGTTGACCAGATGCTTAGAAATCAAAGAGGTGCCATGTTGTCTTATTGCTTAAAGCAAGTAAATAACCTTGCAAAAAAGGTTCAGAATTAATTGGAGTTGAAATAATTATAGATGATGATAAGCCAGCCACCAGAGAAATGCAATAGTCAAGCTGTGTGGTAACAAATGCATTGATTAACATATGTCAGGACAGCACAGAATGTAGCTGAGACACATAGAATTGTGAAAGTGAAAAAAATTACCAGCTTCAATAACAGTTTTTAGTTATAGCTCAGTTCTCTATTTCTGAGATGGGAGAGAATCCATTCTTTTAAAAAAAAATGCTCTAGTGAAAAAGAATATTAGCCTGACAGGCCAGCATGCCACAAGACTAGCTAAGTCACTGATTTAGATTAAATAAGCGAATTTAAACATCCAGAAGCATATATTTTGATTTTGTGATTAGCTGATTAGTGGGCCATCCCCAGCTACTTCATTCAAATGAGGATCATAAGGTTCAACTCCTCACCATTGCTCAAGATAGAAAGTGACCTGTTACAGCTAAAATGCCTTCAGCTTTGGAACTTGAGAAAAACGTTTCCCCTAAAATGAGCCTGGTTGGTACGATAGGACCAGCATGTGACCTACTCAGGGCTCACAACTGAAAAGGCACCCTGAAAAGGTATTTGCATGGTCCTGGAATTTTCAAAGCCTTTCCCCCTGCATTAACTCATATGTGAAATGACCAGGTCAATTAACTGATTGAGAGCAAACGAGATTCCTCTTTGCAGAACTGAAACCTCCTCCCACCCCTCTGAATTTTTCCACAGAATTTAGGACATGACTCAGTTTCTTAACACATTGGGGTAAAATTTCTTCAAAGAAAGGAGTGATGTGTGAAATTAAGAAACAGAAGGAGCATAAGGAAGACAATATGGTAACACACAGTTAAGTTTCCAAGACTTGAGAATATATCTCTTGCAAAATATCCCTGTATGCTAAAGTGCATTCTGTTTATTCTAGCTTGGTGGCTCAGCTGGTCATGTAATATGTTAGCAAATGACAGACTGAAAATGTAGAGCAAGGTTGGACTAACAGGGGTTTCATCAAGAGGAAATGCAGGGGCTTGGCGTTAGCGCATCCAATCTAGGAGACATCAGGAAATAACTAAAAATGCATGATGGGGACAAGGGAAAATGAAAAATGAGAAGAGCAAAATAGCTCTTTGGACTTAATCAATGGTTAGCATCCACAGCCCCTTGCAGAATCTTCCATATTATTAAAATGTAAATAAATTCCCTGAGAATTTCAGCTTAATTGGGACTCTTATTATCATAGCCAGTATGGGCTCACCTTAGAAAAGAAGTGTCACAGTAATTGAGCACGCATTTGGTTTCAGACTCTGCCAGTTGAAGGGAGGATGCTGTTCAACACACAATGCATTCAGGTAAAAGAGTGCCACTTGGCCTGAGCAGTTTCTAAAGAACTGAGCAAGCCACATAATTTTATAGTGAGTGAACTCTTGTTAGAGAAGTGATTATCAACATTTTATATTTTGCAAAAAGCCTTATAAGCATTTAATGGAATGTGCCCTCATCACTCTCCTGCTGTTTTACCTTCTTTTATAGATTAGGAAACTGAGGTTCAGTGACTTGGAGAGACTTTCCAGGGTCAATAGTAATTCAACAGCAAACTTTCATAACATCACACAATCACAATAACAGACGGATTTAAAAATAGTCTTCCCACACATTTGCAGAGTGAATTATACCCACAAGGCTTCTTTCTGGCTTGAAAAACAGATGCATCTCTCTACCTTCTTCATGTCAATCTCAGACTTTTAAGGTAATAGACTTTTCAGGGGAAAATATTACACATGACTCACAAAAAGAAAATTCAATTTTAAAAAAGACTGTAAACACAAGGAGAGCATATTTCACATATTTTAATTAATTTTCTTATGTCCACAATGATACCAATATTTAAAAATTTAGGTACATTGGCCAGTGTTTATTTTCAGGGTTGTTCTAAAAGATAACATCTAATTACCAAATTTGCTATGTTAGAAATAAAGATGGTTGAGTGCTAATGGTCTCCTCAAAATTTCCAAAGACAAATGTTCTGTAAGCTCTCCTGGAAGTACCTCCCAACTGGCTATTTTTTAAAAATATATCATGAGCCATTTTTGAAGTTTCTCAAGGATACTTGAATACTCATAATCAAGCTGCACAATCTCAGCACCATGGGTCATCTGCTTACAAACAGTTAACTCTATTTATTTATTAAAAAATACAACTGGAAATCACTCCCACAAATTCTATACTCGTTCTATTTATGCTCAGAGCCACTGAACTTCAAATAAGATTGTGTTAGATACCTGAATTCTCAAATTATATATATGGAATCTTTATTTTCTTATTCTCTATTGGGGGGAAGAAGGGCTATAGGCTTGAAAGAGTTTAGTACTCTGTCAATAAAAAACGTAAGATTTAAAACCAAACCCAAATGACTAGGCTGGGCAAGGATTTTTCCTAAGTGATAGTTCACAAAGAGAAAAGAATTACCAGGGAGGAAAAGTAGGAATGATGAGATCTGTATTGGAATGAAATATCCCAGAACTGTTTTTCTTGACTATTTCAAGAACCTCATGATTAATTAATTTTATTTATTTAATTTAACTTTTTTTTTGGCACCAAGGATTGAACCCAGGCATGTTTAACCTCTAAGCCACATCCCCAGCCCTTTTTATTTTATTATTATTATTATTTTTATTTTGAGACAGGATTTTGCTAAGTTGCTCAGGGCCTTACTAAGTTGCTGAGGCCAGCTTTGAACCTTAGATCCTCCTACCTCAGACTTCTGACCTGCTCAGATTACAGGTATATGCCACCGCATCTAATTTTATTTATTTATTTTTTATCTTTAATATCTCCCAATCTAAATTGCCTTGAAAATCAGTGATGTACCTACCGCCTTCACATTTAACTGTCACTTGTCCTTACTCTCAGATGCTTACAGACAAGCAAATACCTAGGTGGTCTACTTCTAAAAGCCCCTCACTTCCTGGTTCCTTTGGCCATCAGTTGTATTTTTTGATGGCACAATGGGCCTGTTCATGGTTCCTGGAGTACATCAACAGTTTCTCTCAACCTTTCCTTCTTTTAAAATGCACTTCCACTTTTATGACAAGTCATCTCTATCCTCCAAAGACTGTAAGAAAACTACATATAGAAAATTATTCTTCAGATACTGCTACCTGCCTGGGAGTTTAGTAACTTCCTCTACCTATAACATTTGCTTAGCACCTAGGACATGCTTTGCCATGTTATACTATAGCTGAATCTTTGAACATTTTGGTGCTCTGTGCATTACAAGGGTCAGGTTCCTGGGATCTTGCAACTCATGATGTTGAACACCATGTGCCAGAAAAACCAAGTTTTCTAAGCACCTTCCAAACATTACCTCGTTTAAATCTCACAGTGATCCTAAGAGGTAGATAGCCTTATTATTTCTCTCTTTCTCTCTCACTTTTTTATATATACAGAGACAGTGAGAGAGAGAAAGAGAATGAAGTTTTAGTTTTTCATGTGACCTTTGTTGCTCTGAAACTTCGTTGTGTATATGGTGTTGGGGTTCAAACTCAAGAAGTTGCACATTCCCGGCAAGCGCTATAACCACTGAGCCACAGCTCCAGCCCTTATTATTTCTATTTTAAGGATGATAAAGCACAGAATAAGCAACTTGCCCCATGCCACCCAGCAGGCAAATAGTGGAGTTGGGATTTGAGCTTAGGTGTTTCAACTACAGAATCCTCTTAAACAATGTGCAATACTGATGATTATGGAAGAAAACAGCATAGAAGTTTATAAATATGAGCTAAAACCTCCTAGTGTGAGAAGATGAGCACATCTAAAATAGGTCCTATTTTTTAAAAAGGGTGTTTCTTTGAAGACTGAAGTTTTAAGAATCTAACTTTGTTTTTTTCCTTTTTTTAAAGAGAGAGGGACGGTGAGAGAGACAGAGAAAGAGAGAAACAACTTTATTTAGTTTTTCACATGGTCTTCATTGCTCCAACACTTAGTTGTGTACATGGTGCTGGGGTTTGAACCCGGGTCCTCGTGCTTTCCAGGCAAGCGCCGAAACCGCCGAGCCACCGCTCCAGCCCCATAACTTCCTTAAATGAATAAAATGTGCTTATTTGCACAAAATTGTGTTAGGACTTGGATTTATATGCAGATAATTGTGGTTGCCAAACACTGGTGCTCACCTAGCTGTCGACATCTGCACAGATGTGCTCTCCCTCCCTGCTCTGTATTCAAGTCACTCTACTTCAGGAAAAACACAAGGAAACTAGGCACTTCTTAAAGGACCATGAAATGATTGACCTAATATTGAATGTATCTAACGCATTTATTTTTCAAAATGACATTGATGACTTATTCAAATATAATAGTTTAAAGATGAGCAATGAGCAAGAGTTTGCTCTCCACTCTTTCTCCTTTCGTGAGGAACTTGTACATTGGGTGTGTTACGTCAATCCGGCTCAAATCTGAGTGTGTAAATTTGTTGATAAAATGGAAGTCATCATTCTTGAGGTATTTTATTGGGGTGAGAACTCAAAGTAGACTTGAAATTGTCTATAACATGCTTATCTTGGGATTCTTAACATGTAATCTAATAAATGACATCTATTAATGTTTGATTTAAACTTTATTATTGATGTAATAATCAATATTTCCATTAAAATTTAATCATGTAAATTGATAGTTAGTACAGCTTGTTTGAGAAGACTTAAAACGTTTGTGCCTTATGGCCATTAATTCTCTTTACAGGAATCAGTCATTGTGAAATAATTACAAATACGAAAAAACAAAATTGGAAGCAAGAATTTTTATCACAGGTTTACTTACACAATGAAAAATAAAATCTCCTTAAATATCCTGAATTAGAGGAACTAAATTGTGGTACAGTTGCACAATAGAATATTTATGTAGTAATTAAAAATAAAGGGTGCTTTAATGACATGAAAGTGCTTTTAATGATCAGTAATGTTAAGCAAAATGCAGCTCACAAAATTATATCTACAGTGTGATTACAAATATTAAGTGAAGAATACGTAGGAACGAAATCAGAAAAAGATATTCTGACATAGTAATAGAACCAATAGTAATAAAATAAACCAGTAGGAAAAAGAGAAGTAATGATGAAACAATGTTTGGAAGTGTATTGTAACACAGTGTGATTAGGGGTGATCCATTATTTTCTTCTTTGTGCATTTTTTCATTTTACACGTTTTAGATTTGGGATGATGATGATGATGATTTTGCAATGCTAGGGACGGAACCCAGAGCTTTGTTTTTGCTAAGCTGGTGCTCTACCACTGAGCCACAACCCAAGCCCAAACTTATTTAATTTAATTTATTCATTTATTTTGGTACCAGGGATTGATACCAGAGATGCTTAACCACTGAGCCACATCCCCAAACCTTTTTACTGTTTTTATTTTGAGACAGGGTCTCGCTAAGTTGCTAAGGCTAAGGCCTCACTAAGTTTCTGAGGCTGACTTGAACTTGTGTTCCTCTTGCCTCAGCCTCCTAAGCTGCTGGGACTACAGGTGGGGACCACTGTGCCCAGCCTGGATTATTTTTTTTACCAGAAAAAAATCTTTGGTTTAGAAATGTTAATGGAAATTTCAACAGAACCAAGAAGGGTTTAGGGATAAAAGATAGCAAAATATGAATTCTGACATTTCGGTTTTTGAAATGATTGTTGATGTTATTGAAGGTTATATACCTCCAGAGATATGACAAAGCCATCCTCTGTAGGGCTTATCTTTTGAATAGATGATGTAAGTCTGTATTTTGATAGCTTCTGGATTTTTGGGGGTATCTTGCTTATGTTATTCTTTATATAAATTTCCAGTATATGTGTGCTAACAATTGGGTATTATGTGACAAATCTTTCTTAAAACATGGACTTGACTTTATGCAATGGTTTTGTGAATAAGCATCCGCAGATTCTCCTTGAATATTAACTATGCAGCAGGGACATGCACATTTAACTGCTCATAAAAAGTACACCAGTGCCTCTTCTTTAGTATATGCCTTGTGCCTTGATTTTTGGGTAACATATTATATCCAAAATTATTTTTACATAGCTGTAGAATCCCAATACATTTTTCATCAACAAAAATGAATTTCATCTGTTCAAAAATGAATTAATTAAAAATATTGTTTGAACCACCACTTATTTTGCCATCTCCAGAAGATTAGAACCAACAAGGAGACAGATTTCATTATGTCCCCTGGGTATCTGAGTGAAGCACAGATTGTCACAAATTTTTCTTATGTAATAGTTCCACCTCTGAATGAATTTATTGGAGAAATCTATTTCTAATTCATGTCTTCATTTTTCTATTTCTAGTATGCTACTAATGCTTTTAGTCCTGCAGAGACGTAGAGAAAATAGAGTTTTATATAAGACTTTGAAACTGCCTCTCAAGCCTGTTTCATGGAATATGTGGAAATGCAAACACAAATTTGTGGGCAAGACGTTCTTCTCAGTATTAATTATGCAATTTTAAAAAAGTGCATCATTCTTAATACTCAGAGTTGGAAGAACTGAAGTTCATAAAGACTTGAAGCCATCATTAAATATATTTTTAGAGTTTTGTTGAAATGGGAAAATCATTTTAATAAGTAGAAATGTAGGTAGCTCTAAGCTGGTATAAAATTATTGATGAAAGTTAATTATTAAATGAATTCTCAGATCACTGTCTCCTCTTCTTAATAGAGAGCAGAGTTAACTTGGTTTAAAGGAAACACTCAATGCTTTGGGGATACACTGAAGTTTTCTAATAGTCTGAATATTTCAATCTACATTTCTCAATAATAAATGAACCAAAGTAGCAATTGCAAAGAGTCATTATCAATCAAAATTGTAATTCACATTGAAGCTAATTAAAATAACTATATACACTGTATCCTATGGATGGTAGAGAAAATTTTGTCACTCTGTGTATGACTCATTTTACAGATGAATAAACAATTCATCTGAGAAGGAACAAGACAAGACAAGCCCATGTCCTCTTAACTCACTACTTAGGGCCCTTTGTTTGTTTGTTTGTTTTTTTATTTTATTTTATGTTATTTTATTTTATTTTTTTAAGAGAGAGGAACAATGACAAAGAAAGAGATAATCAATTTTATTTCTTTTTTATTTAATTTTATTTGGCTTTGCTCTGACACTTTGTTGTGTATGTGGTGCTGGGTTCAAACCCGCATCCTCCCACATGCCAGGCGAGCGCTGTAACCGCTGAGCCACCACTCCAGCACTTAGGGCTCATTCTTGGAGATAAAGTCAAACACTCATCCAGAAGAATCTGTAATGCTTCTCAAGCTGAGAAGCTATTTCTTTAAATCCACTGTTCTTTTGTGTCTGATTTTAAAGTAAAATAAAGTATAACTGAAGCCCCAATACCATGTAAGGTGAAATCATAAATGTAGCATTTTATTATTTTGATTTATTGTTAATTATCCTTTCTACCTTTGTCTCATTTGGACAAAGGCAGTGTAAACTTGTTCTATTCAATTAAGAGTAGTTATATGCAAAGAAAATGGAGTCCTATTTTAAATCTTACTTGAACTGACTCATAGTTCAGTGTGTTACATGAAAATTAGAACAAGTATAATATTTAAAAGGCTAATGAGTCTTAGTAAAAATATCCTCACAGAATGAAATGCTGAGATATTTTATACATTGAATTGGTAGTCTATTAAGGTTTTTTTTCCCCTCCATACAAAGCAGAGTTTGGAAAAGGATTAGAGTATTTTGAATTCAATACACTTTGAGCTGTCATCTCAAAGATTTACTCACAAAAATCTATGGCAGAATTGGGTGGAGCTTTTCTTAGAAGGAACTAAAAGCACATTAGAAGTACTATGGCAACAGCAATTTTCTAGGAACTAAAAGAAAACAGGTCATGCTTAATGAAATCAGGCAGCAAACCTACGTTCAAATGGAATGTTCTGGTCCCTTTCTGGTCCCTTTTTCTCATTTAGGTTTTGTGGGTATAAGCTTGTGAGATTTCTCTGAAGTTCTTTTCTTATAGTTCTGTTTTTTAGCCCAAATTATATTTTGAACACAAGTATATACAACAGAAAGAAAAGGAAAATATTTAAGCACCTAATCCTAGGCCAACATTATCCTGAGTGAGTGCAGTATCTTGTTTAATATAAATGGAGAATAAATTGCTGTAGCAGTTCTAAATATACACAGTGTAATAGAATAAATTCAATGCTGACTTTAAGAACAGTAATTCATACATCTCCCATCCAACCCTCAGTTATATGAGGAGTCCCACTTGAAAGGATAGATGTATTTCTAAATATATACAATAATATAATTGCCTTGTGAGTTTGGGATGGAGAGGAAAGAAGAAATTGGCATTAACAAGCAACCTGTTTGAATTTTTTCAATGGCTATTTATTGAGCACTTACTGGTAGGTATTGTACATGTACTAGGGTATAGTGATGAATGGGGCAAAGTCACCGTTCTCTGGGAGCTTCCAGTCTACTCAGATAACAAAAATTAAACAGGTAGTCACTAAACACATATTACACAGTAATGGTAAAAAGTAGACTCAAATTAAAGTGATAATACAGCAGAGCTGACTATTGGCTTAGATTGGATGTCTAGGTATGATTTTCTTCTGGAAATGATCCTAACTCCAGAGAACATGACACCCTTCTTTTACAAAACTAAGCAAGATTAACTACATGTCAAAGCTCACGTACCTATTACCTCTTCTCTCCCAAATTCATGTTGGGCTCTCAAGATTTTTTAAATACATTGTGGTGACTACTGGGAGTTGCTTTCTGTTTTCTGAGCTTTGAAAGAAATTATGGCTTGTGGGGAGTGTGGTGGGTCTCCCACTCTAATTATAAGAAAATTCCGGGGCAGTGTGGTGATTTTTCTCTTTCTATCTAGCAAAATAATTAATAGGGGAAATGATGCTTATCACTCCTTAACTTTTTAGCAGATATCCTCTCTGTGGTAAACACTTAAAACAAAGATCTATTTTCTGGCTGGCTGATTTGTTTGTTTGTTTTCAGAATCTTTGCCTCTCTGAAAAGCATGTTTGTCCTAGAATGTAGTAGTTTTTGCCAAAGTCCCACACTGAGGACTGCTCCTCAGGATGGCCTCGTACAGAATGTGTGAATTTCTATCATCAGCTAAAATGTGAACTTGAACAATAGACAGTTGGCTCCCCTCCAGTCCTAAATAAAGCTGTGTAAGAGCCACATAAAATTCTCCCTGTAACCATGGGGGAGGTGAGACTGAAAGCTTGCAATTCTGATGCTGTTTAGAGACTCTTTCCTTAAGAAATTCACCTTCTTCCCATGTTCCAGAGAACTGTGGGGCCTCCTCTTCCCCTAAAGTGACCTCTGCTCGCGTTGTACTGTGGGACCTAAGCAACAGTAGATGGTATATGTTTCCCTGCCAGCTCAGTGGTAGTCTCTGTGTTTTTAAGCCTTGAATTTCTACCGAGAATTTCTGCCCACTTGGTTCTTTTCTAAAATGAGCTTAGCATAATTTTGTTTAACTTCTAGACTTTTCAATTGCTTTCCCCCCATTTATCCTTTTACCAGATACCCATCACATTTCACAGTTCAGCAGTTACCTGCAAGACGGTCCTCTGTCAGCTCCTGCAAGCACCAGCTCATGAAGTGCTTCCTTTCCATTCGTGTATTACAGAATGCCAGTTGCTAGGCTTGGGGTGGGGCTTAGCAGAATGAATCAGACCAGGATTTTACTTCTGATCCCTGACTTCCTCCTCAGTTTCCATCCTATGTCATTGCCATCTGATGTCTACTGTTTCCCACATTTCTTACTGCCTTCCTCACTGGCTCCCTCACTCTAGTTCTTCCCCTGAAGACTTTCTGGTTTTTGTCAATGGTGCCATCGTCCTTTCAGTCACCCCTCTGCATTGCCACATCTGTGAATCTTGGCTGCTGTGCTTTCATGACGTTTATTGCTGTCTTCCCCCTCCAATAGAAAGGAGTCCTGCCAGGGATCTTACCAACTGGTCATCTGGGCCAGTGCAATCAATCATTTCTGTCTGTCTCCCTACCTCTATCTTCTCTTCCACTCATCTTAAGTGTGTGCCACTGCCATCTTCAACTCTCCAAACCACCTTGATCTCTAACTCAGGCATTCATAAGCTCTGTGGCTTCCATCAGTGTGGCCTTCAAGGTTGGCCACATGGAGACTGCCTGACCTCCAAGGTTTCCTCATCAGTCACCCTTGTGCTGACACTCTAAGTCAGCCACAGAGGAAGGAAGAGCATTTTCCCTTTTCCCTTTCCCCTTGGGAGGACTCTCCTTCTCCCCTGCCGTAACCCACGCAAATTGCCATTCCTCTGCTGTGCATGTGGCTTAATTCTCTTACAAATCTTGGTTTCCATCTGACTTGTCCTAGCCTTCCTAACTACACCAGCTCTTGGTGATTCCTCTTTCTCTAAATTCCTGAAGCTCTTACCCTGCCAGGCTTTGAATTCCTATAGTTATGGTCACTCGACCCTCTAACCTACCACCTTCCTCTTTGTTTACTTTTTCCAGCTACGATGGTGTCTTGGCTCTCTCTGGAACATGCTGAGCAAGCTCCTCTGGTGGGAAGACAGTACTCCCCTTTGCCTAGGACACTCCTCCTTGAGAGTCATGTACTCCCACATCTCCTTTAGGTTTGTGCCCAAATTTCGTACATGATCATCTTAGATAAATTAACACTCTCCATCAATATCCTTCCCTTTATATTGTTTTGTCTTCATAGAACTTTCAACATTTAACATTGTATTATTATCTACTCGTTAATCTATGGAATAATTCTCATAGTAGAATGAGGACTCAAGTGGACAAGAGTCCCTAATGTTTAAATAATATTTGACACATAGTGCTGCTTAATAAATATTTACTGAATAAGTGAATAACTCTTTATGCATGCCTACTTTCTAGAGTAAGACAGTCTCTCTCTCTCTCTCTCTTTTGTACTGGGGATTGAACCCAGGGGTGCTTAACCCCTGAGTCACATTTCCAATCCTTTTCTACATTTTATTTTGAGACGGGGTTGCGCTAAGTTCTTTAGGGACTTTCTGAATTGCTGAGGCTGGCTTTGAACTTGCCAACCTCCTGCCTCAGCCTCCTAAGCCGTTGGGATAGAGTAAGGAAGTCTCTGAAGAGAATAGCTAATGTCATATCACTGTTTCTATAGCCAGCAACTAAAGGGATCCCCTTTCTCTGAGGTGACTGCTCACACTGGAAACCACTCTCTGCTAAGGTGACCATGGAAGAAGAGACAAATCGAAACCCTGCTATCTGGCCTCACTGTGCATTTTGAGCCTCCTACACTGCTGGACACTTACCGTTTCTCCAATCCTCCTGCTTCCGTGGCCTCTAAGCCTTTGCTTGCTCTCCTCCATCTCTGCCTCCTCTCGTTCGTCTGTCGTCTCTTCCTTCCTGCCCTCAAGGTTTGCACTCTCACTGCCTTCTCAGCTGTTTCTATTCTCTTGAGTGATTTAAAGTTCCGTCAGTTTGAATCCATTTGCTATTTTCCTGTTTGCGAATTTACCTCCTTGCTAAAGTTGATTTGGAACCCCAATCGATACTGGTAAAACTTTCACCATGAATCACGGACATCCACGTGAGTCACCGGACCCGGGTGTTTCAGCTGAGGTTGAACAAGACAGAAGTCCGCCTTCTGGCTTCAGCTTTCATGGTGTGTGGTGTTTTCCTTTTCATCACTTATTGACTTCCATCATTTTTGCATTTTTGTGGGTGATTTTGCTACACAAAATGGTCTCCAAGTGTAGTGCTAAAGCACTGTCTAGCGATCCAAGCACAAGAGGGCTGGATTGTGCTTACAGAGAAATGTGTGCATTAGATAAGATTCATCCAGGCCGGCGTTACGGTGCTGTTGGTCTTTCAGTGTTAACGAACCATCTGTCTGTCTACCATCTAGCATCTATCTGTCTATCTATCCATCTATCTAGGTGTTTCTAAGCAGAAACTCGCACAGAATGACTACATGTTGATCAATTGATGAAAATTTTGTGACAAGAGGCTCACAGGGATCCAACCAGTTATTTCTACCAGGAGCAATGTCTTGGTATTTGCTAATTTAATGTTTACAATGAATTTATAGAGAATAATCACATAAAATAATGACCATCAACAATACCTTCCTTCTTGACTCAATCGTGACTCCCAAGGCCCTATCTTTAGTCAGAGAGCTCCTACCCAATCACCTCATTTGTATTCCCCCTGCCTCCTCACTGCTATCTTCTCTGTTGCTTTTATCCTGGAGCCAGGTTATAGTCCTGAAGTGACACACCTGATCAGGTCACCCTCTGTTGTCATCCTCCCCTGGCTCTCTGTTGCCCAGAATCATGCCAACTTCACATCTTAGGACATGGCCTCCCATGATGTCTCCAGCCTTTCCTCCCAGAATTCTTCCAGCACTTTTGCTCCAACCAGCTGCCTCACCTACCTCAAATATCAGACTTCTTTATATTACTGTACCTTTATACATTTTCTTTTCTATACTTGAAGGCCCCCGCTACCTTTTTTAGTATGCAAAACTATTAATTACTCATTAGAGGCGATTCTGGTGTCACCCTATTTGAAGGTTTTTCCATCACTTAGGGCAGTTAGTCATTTCCACATTTAGCCTCTGACACCTTACTGTAGGATCTGGATTTGATGTGTCTTTGCATGTTTCCTTTCATCTCTGTATTTACATTAGACTCCAACAAATTCTTCATAGGCAGGGGCCAAATACTTATACTCTTATGGGCAAATAGCACCAGCATCAAACAGGTGGGAAGTGCTTCAGAATGCTTAGTGAATGAATGGAAGCAAAGAACATCCGTGAGTGATGATGCCAGGTTGTACATCTGCTCTGATAAACATTTCCTTGGATCTGGATAAGAAAATGCAGTTGCTAAATTATCATTAAACAAGGTAATTACTATTAGTTCTCTTTATCTCTATCCTCAAAATTGGTCACACATAAAATACTCTGAGAATTCATTTGATGAGGTCACAACCACTAAAAAGCCTCACTGTAACATTTCATTCTATTGGGGCTGGAGCAGTGGCTCAGTGATGGAGCGCTTGCCTGGCATGTGCAGGGACCCATGTTTGAGCCCCAGTATCACATGCATGGCTTGGTGTCAGAGAAACAAATAAACAAAGAAAAACAAATATGCAAACAAAAATAAATGAGACAGATAAGGAAACAAATAGAATTGATTCTCTTACTCTCTTCAAAAAACAAAAGTTTCATTCTATTAGTATCATTCTTTGAATAGAGAATGTTCATTGAATGAATAAATGAAAAAATCAAAACAATTAAAGGAACATTGTATAGCTTTAAGAATACTGAAAGGTGAACTTAAATATAAAATATCTTAATTATAGAAGTATTCACTTTAATTTTGCTGGGCCTATTTCTTGAACACTAAAATGGGGTAATTATGCGCAGATCTGAGGGTTAGGGTGAGAATGTAATAATACAGGACTTAAGAATTATTTTTGTGAACCACAACAACAACCCACACTGTGAAAATGAAAACAGTGACTCCAGCACTTCAGTTTATTTCAAAGGGATGGTTCTACCCCTGATGTGATCGTGATATGATCTCCACCATCCTAATATCCTCAGAGCTGCTTCGTAATTTGGCTCAGAGAAGCAGTTGCAGCAAGAAGGCATAGCCTGTGTTTTGTTTTGCAGAAATCTCTATATGCAGAACATTTCATAGATGTTTTACACAATGACAAATAGTTATTCACAGACAGATGCTGGCCATGTGTTTTCCAAGATCAATGAAAGATGCCAGCAAATGGGAAACTGGGAGGAGGGTAGAACAGACACTCGCAAGCAGCACACCTCCCGGTTGGGCCCAGGAATCTTCCTGAGCCTCAGCAGCAGTGCGGTGAAGCACGCCAGGGCTCGGGTACGGTTCTGTGGAGCTGACTGCAGCACAACTCAATTAGGGAATTCTCAGTGGCTGGGCATCTGGGTTCTAAAATGTTGTTTATGTTCTCCAGATGGTCATGGACAGCAGAAAGGATACATGGAAAAGCAAGGAATCCAGAGGGGGAGAAAAGAGCTAGAAAACAGCTAAGCTGTTTTTTGTCTTCCTTGTTATTATTATCTGATTTTGTGGATGGGATAATAAAACAAATGTTCCAGAGAAAAATGATTTCCACTCATTTAAAAGTTCTCAAACCTTCTGAATTGTTTTTCTTTATCAAGGAATCTGTCCTTGCACAGACATGTGTTACCTAAAGAGGACAGAAAGGGAGCAATTTCTTTTAGGGTGCAAAAATGCCTAGATGGCTCAAAACAAGTTTGTACAAGTATTTCTAGGCGGCAAAGCTGGTTTTTCTAATGAGAAAGGATGATGATTAAAGATTGATTAAAGATTGTGCATATATCATTTTTGAAGATTAAATGAAACAAAACCAAACCATACTATCTCTAATGGGACACCTTTGGGTTGGAATAGTCAGAGCCCGTCATCATAGCCACAGCACCTAACATACTGGAATCGGTAGACACTCGAAGTTGGTGCATGTTTGAGGTGAGACACTCTATGATTGCACAAGGTGTTTCTCTGCAGATAACCATTGTCATTCTTTGAGGAAATTGATTCCAAAAACACAGTGTTTATCTAAGATGCTGTGTTAAATGATATCAAAGCTGAGCTATGTACTCCAAAGAAGCCAATCCCCAAATAAATACTTTTCGTTTTGAAATGAGCATTCATTCATTCATCAAATATTTATCGAGTCTTTCCTGTGTGCCAGGCACTGTTTCAGTTTCTGGAAGCAAAACAGCAAGTTTCCCAGTCTCAGGGAAATTTTATTCCAGTGCATCTGTAGTCATAACAGCTTCCTCTATTGAGTGTCGATTCAACACTGGGATGTTTTTATACATTTTCTCTTATTCTTCTAAAACTCTTGCAAGGTTGGTGCTCTTATCATTCTAAGTGAGAAAACAAACAAAGTCAGAAGGAACTATAAGAACTGGGTTTTGCCTACTGTTATGACTTGTTTTAAAGCTTTGCCTTTTTTCAGGTATGTAACGGTACCGTAGGGATCTAGAGTATTGCCCCAGAAGGGGTGGTTTTTAGGGTTACTGCTTTGAGCAGGGCACACAGTGCTGCTTCCTAAGAAGCTGATGCCTGCTGATGCCCCCACAGTTGCCACTCTTTCTTACCCCTTCATGCTGCCAGCTATGACCTCTAGAGCTCCCCAAGGCAGAAAAAAGGTTCAGCTCTATTCAGCGGTTCTGATTGCTGGGGAGGAGGTGGACATTGGCAGCTGCACCTCATCCTGTGAATTTTTCTCTCTCCGCTCCAAGTATTCTGCTGAAGGCTCCTCTGCAATAGGACTGTGACTTCATCTTTTTTTTCCCCACTTTTTCCACTGTTTATTAAGTCCTCCAACATGCTAGTCACTGTGCCAGGTACTGGAGATAAAATGGTGTCTAAGCTGGACACTTTATAAAGTGTATAAATTTATCCACATATGATATGCATGTGACTTAAAGAGTCAAATAATGCTATGAATCCAATAATGAAGAATAGTGGTTTCCTTCCCACGGCCTCTCATTGCCAAAAAGACCTCTTCCAGGGGCAAGATGGCAACCCTTTTGGACTTTTAAAATTTTTTTTTAATTGTTAAAGAGAGAGGTTGAGTGAGACAGAAAGAGAGAAGCAATTTTATTTAGTTTTTCATGTGGCTTTCGTTGCTTTGTCACTTCGTTGTGTACGCAGTGCTGGGGTTCAAACCCGCGTCATGCCAGGCAAGTTGCAGCAAACACTGAGCCACCACTCCAGCCCCCTTCTTTACTTTTAAACCCTTTTCATTGGAATTTATACAGATTTTCATCTCTAAATAACGTGTGTATGCTACTGTCTTTGTTTGAAATAGTTTCTACTGACTTTCTAGACTTCGTTTTCTTGAACTAGCCACTCTGCTTCTCACATCCTCTCAATATAGCTGTATTAAATTTTTGATTAAATCATTATTCATGCTTATAATTCTTATGCAAATGTTATTCATAAATGAGTGTTCTCCTATGATTGTTTCCTTTCCAATTTTTTGTTACTAAAGTTAATAATTTTTCCACTTGCAATTCTTCCCACGTTTTTATTAGCATCTCTCAGCATCATTTTCCTTAACATTAGGAAATTTTTAGTTTCCCTTTTTTCCTTAGAGAAATCCTTTGGAGAATCCTAATTCTATCATTTTTATTCTTTGATAAAAACTTATAAACGTGTTATTATTCCCATGTTCTTTTCTTCTTCTCCTCCCCATTGTCTGCAGTTTCTATTCTTCTAGCCAATTTCAAGTAAAAATGTTTGTTTTGTTTTGTTTCAGAAAGTAAGTCACATAAAGGTCTTGTTTTTCTCCATGACACATAACTTTCCCACATGTAGGTACGGCTGTTAAGGTATCGAGGCTAGCTGTTGAGCAACTAGGATTCTACCTTCACTAATTTTACCTCTCCACTAAAAATCACACCCAACAACCTCCAACTTGTTATTCCTCTTTTATGCTTGGCCTGAAACTTTTATTTTTCATTACTCCAACACTTTGTTGTGTACATGGTGCTGCAAACCTGCATCCTTGTGCATGACAGTCAAGCATCAATGCTCCAGGTATGGCCTTGTGCGATTAATCAAAATTCTAAGTTCTCATTTAGGCTTCACACTCAAATTATGTGATTCGACTTTCATTTCAAACTAAAGCTAGCTCCATATATTTGCTGATTATTCAAAATTGCTAGAAGA